>VXAA01006435.1:669035-737899 GCA_013399115.1 Anseranas semipalmata
AAAAAGGAGTTCTAATATCTTTTATTGGCACGACAGCTTTTCAAATGCAAAAGCTTCACACACCTATATAGTTCAAAAAAAATCACATACAGTACCAAAACAGTCTACCATTTCAAACCTCACAAAGAAACAGATTATTTTCTGTAAAACAGGACACATACTGTGCACGTGCATAACATTTCAAGACAAAAAGCAGGCTTCTTCTCTTTTCCTGGTGTAGATGGGTAGGTCAAAGAAATGATTATTGTCAGTGAGATTTTCATTTCAGCAGAGCAGACATTAGAAGAATAATATCTGTCCCCTTAAGCTTAACAGCAGAATGAAAAAACAGTCTCTTCTTCCCCTTCCCTCCACTTCATGAGACGATGTGGTAGTCGACTTTCAGTGACATCTTTCTCCCAACAAAGGTTTCTAGACTTTAACTTGTCAAAACTCACGCATCTTTATCTGATGCTAGAAAGTGAAAAAAGCTAATAGACACCTATTTCAAGCAGTAGCATATTAATAAATTAAATCTTATAAAAAGCTAGCTTAGCAGTGACTAAATGAAACTGAGCTGTTTATGAACACATATTTTTTCCTTCACTGTGACAGCTGTATTTATTAGAAAAATGCAGAGAAGTTAAAAGCTCTGTTCTCCTTTCTGCTTTAACCCCACGTGAAGGTTTAATTAGGATGAATGTACAGAGTACTACAGAAGCCAGTGTCCACAGGAAAATTAAAATCATAGCCCTTAATCTTTTGTCATTTCCAGACACAAAAAAATAAGGAATTTTAAAACTACAGAGCTAAAGTTGCATAAACTAGAAACTATAAACATTCTGCTGAAGGTGAGCAGGGTGCTGGCCTTCCTCTTCCCTCAAGAATTAAACATACAAATACTTGCCCTCAAAGAAATTACATTAATACTAGACGCCAGAAAACTCCCCCTGAAAAAAGGGAAGGTAAAGCAGAAACAAATATGGCCAATCCACACCTGTTGATCAAGCTTTAGAGCACAAAAATCTGATTCAGCACTTCACACAGATCATAGCAATTAGACCTTGGGGCCTAATCCTGTTTCTGGACAAGCCAACGAGCAGAAAGAACTGAACTCATTAGAGCAGAATTAATCTACTGGAGTCTGAATTTAAACAACACACATGGTAATAGTGAAATACAATTTTCCTGAGAGTTAAAATCTATACTGCAGAGGAAAAAACTGCAGAAAATTAATCTTTACATTATTTTTCAGTGTTTATTCAAGGATCCTTCTTCCTGTACAACCAGAACCAAACAGCACAGAAAGTCCATACTGGGCAGTTACTCTAGTGCTGCTACCAAAAAGGAAAACTGAGGCAAAGGAGAATATACAGCAATTGTTCTTTTTATGGAACGGGCAAATGGTGAAACGGAACGCTAAGAACCTTGCTCACCCAGTGCTTTGAAAAGTCATTTCTGAGCTTGCAACAGGGTGAAATTGTTTACACGTTTTTTGATTTATTTTTTTTATTATTAATTTTACAAACACTGAGCTTCCAGGTCAGTGGAAAGACTGAGACTGCTTTAGACAGTAAAGACTATAAAGTAATAAGCAGTACAGAGGGCAAGTAAAAATACCCACTTTTCCTCATAAGAGAAAACCATAAAGATGCAGACTGAAACCTAGTGAACAAATTTAAAACTGATCACTCTGGACAACTTTAAATCAAGTTCACAAAATTCACTGTCTTAAGAGAGAGAACAAATGGACCAACATCATCTTTAACATAGTTAGAATGCATTTTGGTAAGAACTACATGCCTTATTCTTCAGAATATAAAACTACTATCTTTCTGCGGTGAATCAGTGGCTGTGTGAACCCCTGCTCTGCATGGAGCACTGCCTGCTCCCCTGCAGCTTGTGGCACAGGGCACTTTCTGAAAGCAGCAGCATGAAGTGCCTGCTTAATTTTCAACACAGTAAATGCTCGGATTTTATTTTTTAATTTTTTAACTAAGTAAAAGTATCCTCTCAGCAAGTTAGCTAACTCTACCACATGGGCAAACAAATAAGGAAGCCGTGCATTGAATAAGGTCTGGTCTTCATGTATTTCAACACTTTGAGTTTACAATGACATGCTACCCCCTGCCAAACGGAGTGCTAACTCCTGCAAACACTGATACATGAATACAACCAATTGGAACAATTTTCCTTTGAGGTGCAAGGGCCAGTATGGATGTTTGGTAGTAGTAAGGGTGCTTTAGAGTTACACAGCATCACTAGCAATAAGCAAAATGAACAAATCAAGAGCAGTATGTTTTAAAAAATTAAATTACTTCACTCTAAACTCTGGAATACCAATACGGCTGGCCATTATCACACTGAAAACCAGAGAGCGCTAGAGAAAGCATTCAAGAAATGGATATTAATCACCTAGTCATATGACACGAATTAATCTAGTCACAAATTATAAACCTACTATATTATAACTGCTTTTAAATTGGCTCACAGAGGTAAAATTCTCAGCAAATCAATAATACATATTAACAAGAACGAACAGAATTAGGCTCTTCATTTTATTGTTTACATCATTCTTAGGAATATTCATTAGGAATAGTGTTTCATACTTCATTATGCCAACAGTAATATGTCTGAGTTAGAAAGGACAATAATTACTTTAGTGATGGGTTGTCTACCTATAGTAGCTGTCTTATCTACAATGAATTAGTATCACTACAGTTACACTGCTCAGCGATAGTCAGCGTTAAGAGTGACAGCAACAAGACTGAAGTAGGACTATTGTTCAAAGAGAATTGAACAATTTAGTATAAATCATATAACTAGTCTTTTACTACATGGCAATTTGTAGAGATCACAGGCTAAGTGCACTACTACCTGTACTACTTACCTGCTCTTGTAGATTACTGTGTAACTACACTTAGCAGTTCCGTATGCAATTACCATGCAGCCTGCACTGTAGTTTAGAACATACAAATAATTACAAATAATCATGAAGGGTCAGCTCTGCCATGACATGATACTCACCAGGCATTTTCTCTTGGCCTATTTCACTTCTATTACAAACCCCAGTCTAAGTCCTGAGCTGGGCACACTGATCCAGTATATCCAGCTGCCAGCTTCTGGATCGTGTCCATTGATTTAAAAGTGATATCCACCTCAGATACTCTCAGATAAGCAGCATAAGGTAGACTTCACCTCTTTGTCCCCTGCTTGTATAAATCCTTTTTGTTGCACAGCAAAAGGTTATGTAGATGCTGTAGAAGGTATGCATTTCTTGACTTTTATTTACTTGGTCCAGCACTAAACACATAGCAAAACTTAAGGCTTCTGGATTTGTTTTTGTATTTTTTCAAATAATTGTTAGAGAACTGCAAGAAAGATTGCCCAGAGAGTTTGTGGAATATTCAAAAGCTGTCTGGACATGGTCCTAAGGCAATCTGCTTGAGCAGGGGTTTGGACAAGAGGACCTCCAGAGGTCCTTTCCAACCTCCATCATTCTGTAACTCTGTGAAAGATTAAGTTCTAGTTGCTTCTATTTTTAAGTATGGAAAAAATCAACTGCAGAAGGAAATAACCACTGGATAGCCATCTTTGAAGAACTGATTCTTTGAAGCAACAGTAAAAATTATTCAACTGCTAATGCAGGAGAAATGTTTTCAGTGCTATTACAAAATTGCTCGTGGGTGCAATTCTGTTTGAAGTTTTGACTTCATCGACTCTAGTTTTCATACCCGTTTAGAAGCACTGCTGGAAAAGTTATTAACTGTGACTGTAATAGCTTCCTTATATGACTGCAGCAAAATTCTGAGAAGAAACGTCACTAAAGGAAATCTACATCCTTAGTTTGTGACGCTTTTGAATCACATTTTCATTGAGTTATGGTGGAGATACAAAAGCAGACTATGCTAACCATTTTGCAACTTAAATCCTCAGTGTCAAATGTAAAAAAATAAATTTCTTTCTCATTAGGTGAGGTAAATGCTAATTAAAGTAACTTCAAAAACATGCAACAAAAACCAAAACCATCTTTTCTTGCTCGTCTTAGAACTGAAAGCACACATGGATGTGTCCAACATCTTAAAAATTCAATAAACACAACGTGATGCTCACCTGAGACTGCGAGATCGAGGTCTCAAGGCTGGAGAATGGCGCCCTTCCTCATCAGTGATGCTCTCAGTACTGAAATGCTTTGTCAGGAAATGAAGTTCATCTGCCGTGGGCTGAAAGGGCAGCTGGTGCAGCTTCTCCTGAGATGAGCATGATGACTGAGTACAGAAAAAAATACAGAAAAGAAATGCACTAAACGCATGCATAGGGGTCAGCTAATGAATGGAGGAGGAACGGATTCTGCCAGACACTGCACACTCCAGCGGAAAAGAAAGCTACTTATCAGACCAGGTGCCTCTTTTTAATGTTCTCATTAGGCTAAGCCAAACCTTGTGTACAATGACAGAGCTGGTGAGATCGGGACAACTTTAGGAACAGGCTAGGGAAGTAGTACATCTGATTCTGGAACCATTATATCTGATCACAAAGGTAATTTACTATTAGGAGACAGAAAGGAATGTACATTAACACCAGTGCTACTCTGGAAAGGACAAGGAGGTTCCTGGAGTGGTGAGCAACTTTCCTTTTCCCTCATGCTCTCTTAGCTCAGGAGTTTCACTGGCATGCAGAATGCTATGGAGCTGTGTAGACGCGAGAGTTTTTATTGATTATTGGCTCTCATTGGAAATTGCTATTGTAAATGGTCTGGATTTTATTTCTCCGTGATCTCCATTTTATTTCTCCTTTTCTTTATCCATCAGGCTTCTTTTCTAGCCAGGTAGGAAATAATAAAATGAAAGCAGCTGACTTTGTAAAGTTGCAAGATTAATAGAGCTTCCTGCTATAAACAGTAAAGCAGCTCATTCATTTTTAAATAAGTTGATATATTTAGATGAGATGTGGCCTGGGATAATGATCGATATGAAATAGATCTAATTCTTGAACCTAAAGAAACCTGAGCTCAAAACAAAAACTTGCGGGAAATGTTAATAACATCAAATGTTGGATGTTCCGGGGAAAAAGCTGTAGGTCAACTAAAGAATGCACTTTTTCTCGTGTGATTTTTTCAATGCTCTTTCCATTTTTCAAAAATAAGTAAATATATTATTTAAGGACAAATTTAAAATCCTCTTAAGTGCTAAATAATCAGAGCAGCACTGAATAACACCAGTGGGCCTTATGAAAAACACCATACTAATCCAAGTTTTGAGGCTCCTTATCAATCTGATGAAATTAATTATACACACTACTCCAATGGAAGAACTTCTTTTCCTATAATGACCCTCACTCTAACTGGAAAGCAGAGCATCCTAATACCAGAAGTATTGGTAGTAAGGAATTATGCATCATATGATATGTATGACCAAAGTTTTAACTCACCTAATATGCTTTTCTAGACTTATTTGCAGTTGATGGTTTTTGGAAAAGAAAGCTAACAAGCATGGCTGAGCAGTGAAAGCCAAATGCTAACAAGGTTGCTCATTTAGTTCTGCATGTTTGTAGCGCTGATAAAGAAAATATTCTGAGATCACCTAAACCAGGTGCATCAAAATTTGCCAATAGAGTAACAGCTACACTTGAACTGAAGAAAAACTAAGCAGTTTGTTGCAGATCCAATCACCTAACACACTCTTATCTGTAGCGAATTCTAGCCAAGACTGAGATGAAGAAATGAATGCGAGAACTTGTAAACCTAAAGATCTTATTCTTTGATAACAATATAATTTGCTCCAGAGCCCAGATCCACTCCCTCTGCATTACACAGAAAAGAACCCGCTTGAAAGCCTTAGGACATGCAGGAAATCCCAAAGCATGGCTGGAACAGGGAGCCACCAGTTCCAACTTCAGGCAGGTCTAGATGCATGGACCATGTTGGGAAGTCACATCCAACACAGTGTCTGCCTGGTGACAATTATCCAGATGGTGTATCAGCTTGCACTGGTCTAATCCACACTGAAGCCAAGACGGAGAGTCTGAGTAATTGACAGCCCCTTTGCCCACAGCTATTCTGCTGTGCACGCTGCTTAGGCCTATTTGGCAGGAAAGATTCTCTCCGCATTACGGAATTATGCAAGCCCTTTTTGGCTTTCAGAGCTTTCTTTGATCACCTGTCTTACACAATACAAACAGTGGGAAGAAGCACCTGCTTATGCAAAAACAGCAACACTTTTCAAAGAAAAGGTGTATGTCAGATGACACCCTATTCATGATGAATAACACCAGTCCTGCAAAAGAGCAGGAAGTACTTAAAGACGCTGGCTAATGAAGTGCTGCATTAACAGATACTCAAGCTCTGGCATTATAAGTGCATTTCTTATTCAAAACAAAATTAAACTAAAACTGCCACATAAGGAAAATTAGCACATATCAAGTTACTATTTACTACAGCTAGAAAAGAAAAAATCAAAACTGAAAATCTAGAAAAAACCTGTCTCCCAACAGCAAAGGCACTGGGGAAGTCGTGTTATGTTACTCCTGGATGACCCACCAAAACCCTCCTTCCACTTTCTCTCCTTAAAAGCAATTAGATCATAAAGTTTGTAACTCCAGAGAATAATTAAGAGCAGCTCTGAAGATAATTTTGGAAAGCAATTATTCAGAAGAACTAACTTTGGAAGAAATTCTTTACTGTGAGGGTGGTGAGGCACTGGCACAGGCTGCCCAGAGAAGCTGCGGATACCCCATCCCCAGCAGTGTTCAGGGCCAGGTTGGATGGGGCTTTGGGCAGCCTGGTCTGGTGGGAGGTGTCCCTGCCCATGGCAGGGGGTTGGAACCAGGTGATCTTTAATGTCCGTTCCAACCCAAACCATTCTACGATTCTATAAAAACCATGATGAGGAACAGACTTTCCTCTGCCAAGGGCTTCTCTAGCAGCCTGAAGGCATATAACTTTTCAGTGGCAAAGCACAAGAGCAAAATGAAACACTTCTGAATTATTGATTTTTAAGTAATCACATCACTGCACTCAATATTTGCAGCAGCCTAACACAAACATTCCCTTGGTGTCTTAATTACAGATGCAGAATTAGCCAACTCTTCTTCAGTAAAAAAGAAAAAAAAAATCAAGCTAATAATATAGTATTATACATTAACTCTGCATCTAGAAAATTAATAGCAAATTAGATGCTTAAAAATAATTGCATATGGGCCAATTCAACTGACTATTCTGCATACATCTAACTTGAAAGGTCTTCTCCAGCTTTTTCAGTTTTGGCCTGATGTATGTGGTCTTCATGATTGATATGAAGGATAAATATGTATTTTTTAAGAAGTGTCATCCATCAATTGGCAGCAAAAATTAAAGCAGAATCTACAAGTTTCCACTGACTTCAGAACAGGTAAGTGTCCTGGTTTGTTCAGTTGGTTGGTAGAATAGCTGATCTATGATCACAGAGATGCAGGTCAGCTCTAACTGCCATACTGAAACTCAGGCCAGCAGAACACAGAAGTGACATTCTTCTTGATATTTCATTTCCTACTGATATGTACACCAGAAAGAAGGTCTACTGCCCTCCTTCTATCTTGCTTGAAAAAAAAAGTAATCTAGAGGACTGATCACACCAAACAGAAGCCCAAATTTCTGTTATTTTCTCACCCACGGCATTAATTCATTGTGCCCTTCTGACAAACCCCTCGACATCTTCATACTTCAGTTTTAAAGTCTACACAGGAATAATACTGCTTATCAACTTCAGAGTTGTTATTCAGATCAATTCAAATTAATTCTAATCTACAAAATACTATGACAATAAGTAGGACAGGCTTAGAAATGTAATACTAAGTTTAATGCCTCCAAGACTGCTTCAGTACTTACTAAACAGCACATTTCGAAGTCTTTCTGAGACTGTAAAACTGGATCAGGAAAAGGACAAGAGAGCAAAGACTCATCCGTTTAGAAAAAAAAAGTCTTGGAAATACAGGTTTTAATCTATCTCCTGCAGGAAGATGGATTCAGATCTACATATGACTATCACCACTAGCTTCTCATCACCATCCTGCTTTCTGTTGTTTACAGCTTTACAATACTCACACCATTTGGACTGATGCTTTCCACATGACTTATCTGTCTCAGATTTTTTTTTTTTCCTGGAAAAGTTTCGATCAAAGTGATCTAGCCGTTTCTGGGAACACGACTAGACAGGAATATTCTTTTTTTCCCACATCAGAAAACTGAGAACTTTCTAAAAGTAGCTTTCATGTTCCCATTTCAAAGCAAGGACTGATATTTCCAACAGATTTCTTTTGTTAGATTTTGTTAGATTTCTTTTGGTTTTGTTTCTTTTGTTTCTCTCCATGGACATCTACCCCAATGCTGGTCAACTATAATTTCTTGAAAAACTATTCATCACACCAGCAGGACTTAGACTTAGACACTGTTTGGTCTCCAAAGGTGTCATCATCACAGGCATCTGGGAAGCTCTCACAGTGATTACAAATGATCTGACTGTTTGGATGTCACCCATTCTGAAAGCAACTAAACTTGCTCCATGCTCTAATAGCATGGCACTCATACCCAGACAAGGATGCAACCGTGGCTCATGCTGATAGAGATTTAACCTAAGACTACAAAGGCAAAAGCAGAGTTCCTTTTTAAAAGCTGCTCTCAGGTGCTCGAATATATAATATTGCTTGGCAGTGAAACCAGGACCACCTTTTCCATGTTGCTAATGAATTTTTCTCCCACATTTTTCTGTCCTCCTGCCTATATATCTGTACATACTCTTCTCCTACATGGAGAGACAGAAATCAAGTCACCTGCCTTCTAAGGAGACAAAAAATAAAAAATAAAAAAATCCTGTCCTGAAGGACAAAAGACAAATTTTAGAAACTGCGCAAATTAGAGTCTGCAGGAACATGTCTGAACATATGACGCAATACAAATGATATTCATGTTGCAAAATCAAATTTTAATCATGTCAATTTATAACTAAAAGGAAAATTTTGACGCCAATTTCTTCTCCTATATAGAATGAATTTAACACTCATATCCCAAGAACTGTGAAGATAAAATTGTGTTTGAGAGGCACTAGAAAGTTTATGGATGAACTTAACAGAATATCTCAGAATGAAAATACTGATACTGCATTGAGAGTAAGATTATTACTCATTAAGATTAATTACTTAGTAAGATTAATAATCATGGAGTTCTGAGCCCTAATTAATGCAGGTATTACAATTATTAGGAACATAGTTTAAACAGTAGGTATAAAGCAAAACAATCAGTAGAAGTTTTAAGGAAAGAGGCAATGATATGTGACCACACAGTTGAAGATGCTCACCATAACACATACAAAAGTATGTTAAACTAAGTCTGTACAGGTAGCCTTAGTGTTTCTGTCCTTCTCTTTGTAAGATTGTTTTGTGGATAACCACAACAACTAATTTGCATAAACTAGAGAATAAGATTCATTGTATGAAGTATCTGAGTTATAAGGGTTAAAATGGTGTTGGTGCTTCACTGATATTAACAACATATTAGCCTTTTGAAAGTACAGAAGTAGTCAAGCAAACTGCAGCCAACCTTTCTAATGACAAGTAAGAAATTAAAAGCGTCATTAGGAGATTGAAATTATTGAAGTTGAGTAACAGATGTGGATTATCAGTTTTTCCTCCTGCTAGCATGTTAGCAGATTTTAACACTGAGAATTTGAAAGCAGACAAGTATTTCATTTCCCAGTTACAAAAAAGCTGAGAGCTTGCTAGTAATTATGCACTGTCTCAGAGTCCTGCCATTTCTGACACATTGTGCCTCTCAACTGATCAGTCGAGCCAAGTGCTGCACTCAGATTTCATCAACGCTAAAGGCAAAGTGCAAGATGATAGGAGCTGGGAAATGGAGGAAAAAGCAGCAGAACCAATAATTAAAATAATTTTAAAAACAATTAGTATATTTAATAATGTTAGCAAAACAATGAAGAAAGATCAGATATTTTAGTAAAGACTCAGAAGCTGATTTGTTAGGGTGTGTTTGTACAAACTGAATTGCTTGGAAAAGTCTGGGCCACTTACTGAAACTGTTGAACTGGGAGTGTTTGTTCCATATCCAGATGAGGGAAGGGAGGCCAAGGACCAGCGGCGTCCATCCGTTCTGGGGAAAAGAAGCAAAGGAAATTACTGTGATAGATATATTGTGGTTAATACTTGCAGGAAATAAACATTTCCCCCCCAGATCTCTTAACTGCACATTTTTATTCAAGTCTTAAAATACTCAGGTAAACCAGATATCCTATTTAGAATGATCTTTGTGGAAAAGCAGCTAGGGTAAGTTTTAAGAGCAAAATTAAGTGACCTTGGAAAAGATAAAGCAAATGGGCATCAGATTCCTGCATTAAGTAGATGCTCTGTAAATATTACCAGTTGTGCAAAAATTGAAGCTTCAGAAACAAATGAAATCAGCTCATTTCAAACTTCTTTGAGAAAGAGTCTTGCCTAAAATGATTATACGTATGCAGTTGCTTGTCTTCCAAATAATGTTGAAAATTGAGGAAAAAAAATGTTTCAGATCAAGAACCAAGTGAAAGCAGACTCATTTGTTTACCTAGTCAGAGCACATTCTGCCTAGCTCAGCCACTGACACAGCTGTGAATCAAATCCACTACAGCAGATCTGAACAGAGCCAATAGGTGCATTGGAAATATAGAGGAGACAGAAATAGCACACGGGGCCTCTTTCTCCTTCAATCAGTATAATATTAGTACTTATTTACCTATCATAGCCAAAGAAACATGACCCTCAGGGAAAACAGCCAAAACTTCCTGCAGATATTGCAGAACCGGTCTTGTTTTTACCAACATCAGAGCTGAGGAACTATACAAGGCTTGGAGAAGAACCAGTACTGTCCTCCTTGAAGCCCTCTTCTCCCCCTGAAACCCACCGCAGTGAGGTTGGACACTGAATTCAATTCAGCCCAGTCTGTTGTGCTTTCTCTGCCTCTGATTTCATTTCAATCTTGAACACATTTTGTTTCCTATAATTAAAAAATGTGCCCTGTTTGTGTGTAGGGATGATTGTTAAAAAAAGTCTCCCTCACATCAGTTTCCCCTTGCTTGTTTGTTTTATTACAGCAGGTTATCAGTAACTGGTCATAAAGTGAAACTGAATTAGAACAGTTCGTTGTTCTAACTTGCTCTGGAAAGATTCGGTGGTTTTGGTATCATTTCATCAGTTCATTTACGCAAGCACGTTATAAAATAGGATGCTTGGTACAGGTCTGAAATAATGCTTATAAAAAACTCAATTATCATCATCTTCATAGTAATATTTCTCATCCCACTATGAACATACGAAGCCTCAATCTTCAGATAAAAGTTCAGTGCACACCCAGACAAAGATCTGTTTATATTTTTCCAGATCTTGTTCCTTTTGTTCCTTGTTCAGGTACTGATACACACTCTTCCTCTTTGCCACCTATTTTAGAACAATAGGGAAATAAACCCACTGTTCTACATTACTGAAAGAATATTATATCAAAAGAGTTTTTAAAAGGTCTCATGCTTCATGCATAAAGAAATTCAAGCTGAAATGCAGATTTCTATGCATGCATACATTATAGCTAAACCCCATTTAGCCACAGGTGATGTTTTCCTTGCCAAGACAAATATGTGTAAAAGAAGAATCTCAAAAAATTCCAAGAGAAATGAAATTCCTCTCTTAACCCTGAAAAACAACAAAAGCCAGCATTACAAAGACACTGTGCCATGCAGCCAGTGACTGAAAACCATATGTCAGCTACGGAGATCTTCATCCAGCTTCTCCTAATGCACAGGGGTACTGGTGAGATCTTTCGGTCAATGATTTGACCTCAGTTTGGACCCTCAGTCCCAAAGCAGGACAATATGTTCCTCTCTTCTCAAACAGTGGACAGAAAAGTACAAATCACTCATTTTTTGCAAAAGGAAAGCCTAACCCCTGTTTTGTTTTACTGAGTAGCCTAAATTGTGCATTGAAATTACTTCAGTATTTTCATTTTGACAATGTTAAAAAAAAACACTTCTCCATTAGAAAATTACAGGATACCTCTTCCTGCTTGGGCTATTTTCTACTGATGCAATCTAGGCAAGAAATGTGCTAAGCAGTCAGGACAATGGCTATCAGCTCTATATCCAGCAGAAAGAAGTGGGACGAGAGAAGAAATCTTCCAAATCAAAGGCGGGGGAAAATGACTTTAAAAGAAATTTCCTCCTTCATTTATGCAAAACATTTCAAAGCTACTTCGGTGTTGTGTTAATAAAAGTTTATTTTTAGAGAGACCTCATGCAACATTGCTTCAGGAAAAGATACTTGGAAAGAAATTTTTAGGTCTTTCATAAACTTAACTAGAACAACAAAAACATGGGAACAATGAGTTTTGCCTTTAGAATGCCATTTTAGTAAGTTAATTAAGGAGGTATTTTTATGTCAGCTATAATGCTATTTAATGAATATAGATTAATTTCAAAACAAGGTGTTAGAAGAACAAAGCGTCTTCTCCCAGAGCACTACCTCTTTATCATTTTAGGTCAAAATGCAAAGATTTTCTGTTTTGATTACCAAAGAATAAAAACTGAATGCCTAAATGGGGTTATTATAGCATGAACTTGTTAGGAACACGGGCTAGTGCTCAGCTGCACAGAAGCTTAGTTCATATACACACACACAACAGCAATACCATACACATTACCTGTCTGCTCTGTGTCCGTGGCTGTATGGAAGAAATTGTACAATGATATAATGAGGGAGGGAGAAGTAAAAGATGCACATGTGATTTTGGAAAATAAAAACAAACTCATATTCTGTTACTGGTATTCCACTGAGATCACTTTTACTGAATATGGACAAAATTAATGATACATTTCCGTATTCTTACAAGAGGATTTCTGAAAACACTAACTTTGTGGAGATTTACAATTAAGCACTAGCTAAACTCAGGACAATCTTGCAGTCTATTGTAGTGAAATTGGTTTTAAAATAAAATGAGTTTTCTGATTGTGATCCCTACTCCATCCCAAGGATCAACTCATCACGGGGCTATAATCAAAGAATGAAAATCACAAGAGATGTTCAAACAGGATAACAAATGAAGAAATTGCATTAAATATAAAAGACAGATAAACGGCAATATGTCTGTGATGGCAATAAGAAGAAATCAGGTAAGAACTCTCTCTTAAGACCCTAATAACGTTGATCAAAAGGGTACAGTGAAATATCTGTTTGTCTGGGGTAACAGAGCACAACATTTTAAATTACTTAATACCATACTTCACACAGAAGTCATTCTGATACCACTGCCTGATATATAACATGTACGTATTGTTACTGCTGGCGTAGCTATTCAGGGTGTAATACAAGCAGAAAATAGAAAAAAGGTTCTAAAACAAGCTGTACTTGAGTGTTCTTTTCAGTGACAGAAAAAGTATACAGAGTAGCATGCACACTGTAAAATGAACCACACCATTTAATAGGATAGGCTTAGCCTGTATTTGTTTATTTCTTTAAATATTAGGTAGGAAAAGTGGAAAAGTAGGAAAGAGCACTCATCAGGGTTTTAGCATTAAAACTGTTATTTTCTGTTTGGAAATTTAGAAAGCAATAATACTAAAGTAGCTGAAACTGCCAACAAATTATGTTACGCTTTGACGATGGTTTCAGCTGCAACTTTCCTCCTCTGTTCCAGTGTCCAGAACTCCAGATACTGTGAAAACTGGTAAAAATTCAGTTGACTTCAACAGAACATATTGAATTCACCCAGATCAGGCTCACATACCTCTTTAAAAATAAAGGTGGATGCAGTGAGTCCATTTGAATTATTCTACCACCAGGTAAAACTTTAATTTTTCCCTCTGAGGCAACATGAAAATACATATCCAGTTCATCATATTTCATGTGATTTTATAAAGTTCTTCTAATACATGAAGACTAAAGTCTACTTCAAACAGTATTCAAGGACACTAGGTCTTCTAGCAAATCACCTCACTGGAGAAACACTCCAGGATTTACCTGCCATCCAGATAAAGGGTATACCTTCAGCTTCTTTCTTCATTTCATAAACCCAGCCTGCTTCCAAATCCTAGCCCTTCATTATTCTTTGAAGTTTTGAGACCTACCCTTTCTCTAACTAGTCCTCAAGCTAAATCTGTCTTTCTCAGAAAACTTACTTCCTCTCCGAATGACACACATTTCCTGTTCTCAGGTCATCTTAACACAGATAAGAAACTTCAGCTGAAGCAAATCCAAAATATCTTCCCCACACTTGAATCTAGCAATCTTGCTTCCCTGCCCAAACCCTGTTTGGGATCACTTTTTTGTTGTTATCGTTCTTTATTTCTCAACAAAATTTAACTTTCTGTATCTTTATCCACTTCCGCCTACCTGCTAGGATACAAAATTCAATACTCCATTTGTCTGCTTCTCTCAGCTGTCTTTATTCTTTCTATCCTATTCCTTACACTAAATTCATCACTAACAGTATCAGATTTCTTTCCAACACTTTGATATACAGTGTGACCAGCATTTGTCTAGCATTCGCTACAGGACAGATGATAGCTTTGCATTCAGGTCTTTCAACACTGCTCTTCTTTTAGCAGTTCTTGTAGACTTGCAATTTCAATTATCAGCTATTTTCCTCGTTAAGAGGGAATATATACTCTTGACACCAATGCCCAAGACAACAGAGAAAACTAAAAAGTTGTTACTACTCAGAAGACAGTGAATGAATGCAGCAGTGCATGCCTAATTTAGGTATGTGTATGTCTTTGTGCAGACATAGCAAAAAAGATCAGCACACTTAAAATACACCTCAGTTACTCAGTGTGAAGAGGATCTAGGATTATCACTGAGATACAGTTATTCTAATCACAACTGGCTTTTACATCATTACGACTAAATTGCTCGTTACCTCACTTGGCCTCTGTGTATTCTTTCTGGGAGAACATTGCCTCCTCCCTAGTAGGAGTATTTACTACTTTACTTTACCATCTCCTATGTCTGAAAAGCACCTAATACATTCTGAGTGTTGCCAAGACCTAAACAAAAAAGAATAAAATAAAACTGGAAACATCAGAGAAAGTAAAACACAACCTAAAAATTTGTAACCTGTAGGCAATTTCTAAATTACAGTATACACACTATTTGTCTGCCAATTCAGACAGAACATATCCTGACTTACCTTCGAGCAGGAACAAAGGAAAAATGAGCAGGTGCATTTGGTGAGAAGTTTCTGGGACTGTCCAAAGGGCTGCTACCTGTTTGAAAGAGTAAAAAATAATTCATTCATATTTGCAATAGAGTAACTTCAGAGTAACCACGCAGAATTACTTTCAATTGCAAGTTGTAGCCACAAATAATTGGCAATGTGCTCTTTGAGCTCTTGATCATCTGAGTATTGGTTTGCTAAAGAAATATTAGAATATGAATGCATCAGTATTTTCCCTCCTTTTAAAATAATTTAAGGTGTACATTTTCTTATTTTTAAATAAGTAGTGTATCATATATACACACAATATAGTATATATACATTAATATATTTTGTAATATCTTGTAATAATTCTCATATACAACCTTTACCTGACACTTCTCAATGAAAAACCTAGGTTAGAAATAACATTGATGACACTTGCAGGAATAACAAGTAGTAAGAAAGTATCTTCATACTTAAAGTGTTTATCACTGCTGAATGTAAAATTCACTGGGGGAAAGAAAAAGACACACTAAAGGAACTACACATAATAATAAAAGGCCTACACACACATGGAAGATAATCAGGCCATAATGTATTAGCATTTACCCTAACCACCACTTTTTTTGAGATAATATTTCTATTATGAAAATGAAAGTTACGGTGAATTCATAAACTGAGGAAAATATAACGCTTGATTTTCACTTGGCACAAGAATCTTTTCTCCCAGCTTTGTCATATGACATGTAAGCATATGGTTGGTAAGATGTTTATGCAATGTCTTTTATTTCAAAGTAAAAAGCAACCACCTCATAAAAGCCCTCCTGAAAGCAAGAATCATTTACAGAGTAACTGCAGAAACCTTTGAATTTTAGAAGATGAATTAGTAGCTTCATGTCAGTGAGCGTACTCTTTCTATCAGGCATATTCTGAAGTGGTTTGCTCTTTCAGATCCTTAATACAAGCACAAAAGAGAAACCATCCATGGTAAACATATGCCAAGAGCAATTTCTTTGAGTACAGACAATAAAATAACTTAAAATGTGAGCAGGAAAACAGATACTGGACAAGCAATGCACTGCATAGTACATAACTGTCGTCATCAGAATATCTTCAGACTTAGACTCCACATAAAATGAATTTATTTTAAAAGTCATGTTAGACATGACCAATAGGTCAAACATCAGTGACAAGTCATCTGCAAAGGCCTTGCCTCCATTTTGGGAGAAGCACTAAGTGCCCAGCTCGTCCCCGCAAGGCAGCGCTGTCTGTGAGGTTACATTTCCATGCAGCACTGTACGCGAGCTTACGCTTAAGTTGCAATAATTTCAACAGAAGTTATTCATGTACCTTAACTGTTAGGCCGAGCAGAAACTGAAAATAAGCACTGTGCTCATTTGAAGGTTTTCATTCACTCATACTTCAGCCACAAAAGCGACTCACAGAGTAAATCTCTCCACAACTTCTTGCAAGCGAGGTGTGCGCACACCTGGCACACGTGTGCAGGCAGGAAAGGGGAGAGGGAGACGGAGCTGATGCCTTCTGTGGTGTCGGGATGGCCACAGCACGGCCGGCACGCTCCATCTGGCCTACCAGTGTACCGGGGAAGAAGAGCAGCTGGTTGAGATTAAAGCAGCCCCAGGCTGATCTAGCACATGCCAAGGGGTGATGAGAGAACCAGAGAGGTAACTGAAATCCAGAGCACTCCACAATCTGCTTCACCAAGGGAGAACTAAATTAAAAACAAAGGGTTTGAGCAACAAGTTTGTTTTCCTTTGGGTTGGTTTTGTTTTGGGTTTTAATGCAGTTATAAAATATTAGTTAAGAACTAACAACAGTTCAGTGTAATATGACACAACACAAGCCTTCACCCAAAACTGAGTACCATCAAACCCCTTGCCGGTATATCCTGCGTATATATATGCGTGGCAGGGGGAGAAGCAGCCATCAGAAATCAATAACAAGATGATTTTTGGTGCCTCACTTATGAAGCTTGCACTCATTCTAATTCTTATGGGCCCAGTGGAAAACCAGAGATATACTACTACTGAATTAAGAGAAGACTGAGTGGCTTTCACAGTCTAGATGGCACTGCAAGCTAACAAGAAAGATGGAAAAAAGCTGAGAGAGCAACAAAACAACGGTGCACAAGCACACGTCCCGGTAGCAGCACACAGCTAGGGTTAGGGTTGCCATTTACTTGCTAGCAGAGCAGGAAGCTGAGGGAACAATTTAGATCAGAAGGAGATGCAGCAGTGGTGAGGCCTTTAAGCGGCAAGGCAGATATTCCAACATCGCAAGGAAGTCTGCCAGGCTTGGTAGGAACCTGGGTGTTCGTGTACGCACCGAACCTTTGCTGCCGATGAACCCTGCGGCGTCAGGACGATCTTTCTGAACAAGAAGCCCGTTGCCCAACGCTGTT
Organism: Anseranas semipalmata; assembly: GCA_013399115.1. NCBI lineage: Eukaryota > Metazoa > Chordata > Aves > Anseriformes > Anseranatidae > Anseranas > Anseranas semipalmata. The sequence goes on from VXAA01006435.1 coordinate 686,639, forward strand.
ATAAACGAGCAATGAACTGTCATTGCCTTTTTAATATCCTCATCAATCTTTTGTAAATTTTCCAGATTATGATCAAAATAGGATTTCAGAATAACTGAACAAATTGGGTAATGACAGTTTTTAAGTTTTGAAATTAACTATGTGGGTGTTCTAAGTCTTCCGAGCCTGCACAATCTGGTACAGAGATACTATTAATTTTTAAGCAGCAACTTTTTCAGATTTATATAGCATATTTCCTTCCAGACACTGGAATTTTAATTAGATCCCCAGTGAGTTGCGTCAAGTTTTAAAATGAAAAGCAATTAGTTTTTCTGCTCAATTCAAGTCTGGGTGAAGCTTTTAAAACAACAACAGGGAGAAGGGGAATTACTACTTTCCCTAAAATTTCCCAGTACTGCTGCATCTGCTATAGTTGAAGGAATTTTAATAAGAAAAGCCTTAGTGCAACGGTCTTATTCACCAAGGCTGATCGAAAGCCGATTTATTCTGTTAGCAAAGGTAAATTCCCCTGTTGCTCAAGGGTTATAGTTGGCTACTATTGAACCTGAAACAACTCCGTCTGAAGGGAGGCTTTTACACAGAATGATTACCCATTAGGTAAATCAACACAGTTACATGAATGTTAATAATTCAGGCATGAACCTTTACTTTTCCTTGACACACTGAGAAGGATGTAGCCAAAGCGTCTGTACATCCACCACCCTGAAAATACAAAACGGACCTTACAGGCAAGAGAGAGGCAAAAGCCTCAGCTGTCATCTACAACGTGATATTCCTCGGATACGTTAACGAGTCCAAAAGCTCAGACTAGAACCTTTTTGTAAAGCCTGCTTCTGAGATTTGTAAAAATAAATAAATACAAAGGACAAAGTTGTTGTGGTCTTCTACAAACAATATGCTAACATTATTTGCTGAACATTAACAGAAGCAGCTAAGGACCTTATTGCATGCTACAGAAATATCTGCCTTCTAACACACACAAATCTTAGAATGACCAAAACCGTTTAAGCAACCTATGTAGCACCTCTCTCAAATAAAGTGAATGCCATGGCTCTGCTGTGGCATCCGAGCATCACACGCACAAAATTCAAATGAATTATGGCTTCGATAACCAGGGCAGGATCTAGAGTCACACATGACATACTCTGCTTACTCTGCACAAGGTTTACTCTCTCCTCACAACGCTGCCTGGTCACTGCATAGATCCACAGCTCAGGCCCTCCAAAACAGGCACCCCCAGATCCATGCTTGGTTCAGGAAGCAGGAGAATCCTGCCCTTCTGTATAGCTCTGAACTTTTCTACTGATACAGGGAAAACAGATAAATAAATGGAAGTCTTAAAAATATTTTTTTTTCTTTTTAGCCAGAAGGAGGAACTGAACTTGCAGTGAAAGAGCAGAATAATTTAATTCAGTTCTACAGTGCTGCCTGTGAGCAGCTCCCTCCACATGTTATTATAGATGGGAGCAGGGACAAGCATCTCCACTGGAAGTCAGCATGCAACCTGGCAGTGTGGAAAGTAAACTTTAAGATAGCCTGAACTTCCACCATCCAGCTTTAAGAATCTCTCTTTCCTACTGAGTTATAAAGATGATGTTGCTTCTCTGATTGATTTTAAGCTTTTCATTTTAAAATATAATCTACCAGTAATTTAGTAATCCACCTCACGATGCGTACACTGTAGTAGGTGTACCATGCACACCTTCTCTGTAATTTTCAGATTTTTTAAAAAATGATTTAAAGCAATACAAGCAAACATAAAGAAAATACGTGTACATATATACATACATACATATATATATATATATACACACACACATGTATTCCTCTGATTTTAAAAGAAAACAATTAGAAGAAATGGAAGGTTTTTGAATCTGTATTCCTAAGACTGTCCACTTCAATCCAAGTTTGGGTAAGTAAACAAGAAGGGTGATTTTCCCATGAAGTTAACAAGCTGTGGCTTTCTATAACAAGGTCCCAGGAAATTTTGGAAAATGTTACTTCACACACCTTGAAAACTGAATCAGCACACTTCCAATATATTAAGAGTTCTTGAATCAGAAGTGATTTCTGGCAGAGTTAAAATTGTTCCGATATACTTCCATCTCAAATGTTTAGACCTCTTAAATATTACTTTTCCTCTCAATTTTGTAGGATATGAAATTGCTTGACGTCCTATTTCGATGCTAGTTCAGATATTAAAATGTGTATTTTCCAGGATCGGTGTTCATTAGGAGCTAGGTCTGCCTGATGGACTGTCATTTGTGATACATCACACCCACTGACTTTTACATTACATACAGAAGAATAACTCCTGTGGCTACTGCCATACAGAACTCCATTTTGTAGTGGTTTTTGAACAGAAACCTTTTAGAAAGCCTCCCTTATTTCTCTGCATGCTTGCTGCTCCTTTGATTTGTACAAGAGGTTCAGAATGGACATGAAGACGAGCATGTTCGAGACACAAGAGGCCAGGGAGAGGCTCCAGCTTTTCTTAGTAACTTATCAGTGTATGTCTGAACAAACAGTTTGATCGATTCTGTTCAAATACTAAACAAATATCACAGCCTGTTCTCAAATTCACATCTCATATATGATATTTCTTAAGAAAATATTTGTGACTCTACTCTAAATTTCATCTACTTCTGTCTTTTGAATAAATAATTTTTCTCAGGTAGGACTCCTAAATATAGCACTGGCAGAGAACTCAGATTACAAGAAATTTATCTTCCTGTTCTCTGTTTGCAACTCTTGGAGGTCACAAAGGATGTCCTTTTTAATTAATAGTTTTAAATCCCATATGCTACATTAGAACAAAAAAATAGAAATATTTGACAATTTCTGCCAAAGAAAGATGACATACCACTGATTAGCTACTCTAGTTTTCTAGACAGTCACGTATTTCTAATAAAGGTAAGCTTGTAAAGCCTGAGACAGCATCAAACACACTAAGACCAATTTTTCATTTTTGAAATAGACTGGGGAGAAAAGCAAATCAAAAGAAAATACAGGTGTTTCTATTGTGAACATTTCTGCCTTTGTCTTCTGAGCAATGATGACATCAACATCTTGTTGCAATTTGCCAAGCAAAGACGCTTCTTTCGTATTCTGAGGAGCATCTTTCTGTATCATTTTAGTTAAATGCTTGTAGAGCTGATTTAGAATTTGTTAAATCCAACATACGTATCAATTCTAAGAACAAAGTAAAGAGCATAATGTAACTAAGTAGAGAATCCCTACCATGAAAAATGCCTTCTTAGGACCACATTTTACAAAACTATCGCTATCATAATCACACACAACAGAACCAAGGGAGTTTGAAGTGACATGGAATTCCTCTAGCAAGTGCAAGCTTTTGGCGCTGTAAATTCAAACAAGCTACATTTGAAAATATTTCATCTGAGATTCTGAAGTGAAAATAGTTTTAATATGCTACTTTTAAGAATTTGTTAACACTTGAATTTGAAAATCATGGGTCATTTAAAAAACTGTGTGATTAAAGTAACTTCCCAGCCATCCATGACTGGGCTTTACAACTTTGAGCAAATTTTTATGAAAACTTGAGTGGTTGAGGCTTTCACAGGTATCCTGTGAAAAATAACTTTTGTCTTCTTTTTCCTTTCAACAGGCTGGATGTCACCTCTCAAGACGCAATGCTCTGCAAGCAGAAGCAGATGGCTCCTTCTCGCTGAGCTACTACCAATTTGCTGTACTTTCTCAGCATTTCCTTAGTTTCAATCTCCAGAAAGTATTTACAGAACATATTGCCATGTAGGAGGAGGAAAGTCCGATTACAATGAAAACAACAGTTACTTGTCTTAAACACAACTGCGATGTGCTTCCAGACAGGCTCCATTGTGGATGCATATGTGCCACAAATGTTCAAGCTGTTTTAAGCTATAGACTTGTACCCCTTAGGGCCATAAGTGAAACCCCCTCTTTCCCTGGCATTTTGAAATACTGAAAACAATACAGTCATACTTCACCTACCTCCCTCAGCAATAAGAACATCAAGGGCAATCTGTTGAATCCGAATGCGTGACCCTTTCTAAAAGTGGTTACCACAGGTTGAATAAACATTCTTTCTTTTTCTTTAGAAAGAACATCTCCACACACTTCACCCTGATGACTAACAAGCAGTTGCCCATTTGCTTTGAAATAAGCATTTCATTGTTGCTGACATGACAAAACTGGCAGCTATGTGTAAAAAAAAGAATTTCAAACATCTCATGTTGCTCTAAGTAGGAGATAAGAGACCATAGATGGCACACTGCATAGCTGATGGTCTGCCAGAGGCATACAGACACAAATAAGGATGTTTCTTCTCATGAGAACTACAGTTAAACCACTGGCACAAATAAACTGTGCCAGGAGACTCAAAAGAAGATATCTGCTTAAAGGTATATATTTAATTTTATTTGACATTGCTCTCCCTCTGTTTCTTTGCTGGACATAAGAGGACTGAATCCCCAAGAAAGAGTGGAGGTCAGATACAGTAGAGAAGTAGAAAGACAGCAAACAGATGAGGAACACAGTCCCAGATTTTAAGCATGAGAAACATTGATTTTGAAACTGTAAGAACCCTGTTATGAGTTAGAAAAGGTGAAAAACTGTAGTCAGATTAAGTTTCAAAGAGCATATCTTGATGTAGAGTATCAGTATGTTCAAACTCACTGCAATGAACACTGACATTTTTCCTAACGATTCCCAGGCAAAGCAGTCTTCGGGAGTTACCTGCGTGTCCATGAAGAGGGGAATGTGGTCGCGGGAGAGTTGGAGATGTGCTGGATGTTACAATCAAACTCTTTCTGTTGCTTGTCCGACAGCTGAAAAAAAGAGATACACAATTATAAGGCACAACCAGACAACCCAAAGCACCTGAACGCAGGTCCTGCAGAATGGCTTTTAGCTAAGGAGAAATCTCTCATATTCAGGTCGATATTTTCTCATGCACTCTATTTCAGTATTGACTGCTGGGAAGTAAACGTACAGGGCCAAAGGGTACTTTGTCAGCACCAAGTGTTTTAGTCTGCTAGCAGCAACATAAAACCTGTATCTCATGCTGCAGGGGCCACTAGAGATAGCCCACAAAATATTCCTGATTCACAAAATATGTGCAACTTGCACTTTACAAATCACACAAAAAGCAGAAAACAGTGAATGAAATACTCCAGTGCTTCAGATATTCTTACCAATATCCAACACAGCAAATAAATCTGCTACAGCTATTGGCTATTACTATGAGAAACCAGAGTATAATCTTTAGGGCAGAGTTAAAATTACAAAGTAAAGCGTCAGCACAACTCAGCAGATGAGCAAGATTTTATTAATAAAACTTAAAACCTAAGACTGAAGAATCTTCACAAACACATGCAGCAACACCTATCGAAAACCATGCAAAGCGAGTTTCCAACAAGCCCTCTGCTGAATTCACCCCACTCGCTGCCATGACTTTGCTCCAGCACAGAAAGCAACACTTCTGTATGAGGGACTTCATACTTTTTTTGCACTGGCATTTCAGAGAAAGATGAGAACGATGAGAATGATGTGCACCTCCATTTGCTTGCCAGCCTGCAACTGCTAGTAGCAAACGTATAGCTCTAAAGGTGATAAAAGTTAATTGTAATGGGCAAGTGAAATATTTTCAAATCACGAGAGCCATGAACAAGAGCAACTGGATATGTAAATCTCATTCTGATCACCCCTTTTCCTGTGGGAAAAGTGCATATAGAATACAAAATAAACAGTCTAAGTTCCGCAGGAAAATCTCGCAACCAACTTAAAGCTCTTTACATTTACTCATTGTACTTCCAACTTGCTTTCTAGATGGCAGAAACATTTCTGCTTCCTCCAGCAATTCTCAAAACAGGTGCTAAGATCACATTGGCCTCGCTAGGGGTGGGAGAAGGCAGGAGCGGGCCGGCCGAGCACCGCGGGGCAAGGAGCCGCGCCGGGTCACCGCAGCCGCACACGGCGCGCGTTCGCAGCTCCCGGCGCTGCCATCTGCCTCCGTCCTTCCTCGCTGCCTCGTCCCGAGCGGCCAACAGTGAATGCACGCAGGCTGCCAAGAATCGCAATTTAATGCAAAACTATTTTGCTGCCACAGGATACTGTGTATCGGACTATTATTATTTGTAAGGCTTTTTATTGTTGTTCTGTAGGAAACTAGAGAACTCAAAGCAGAAAAAAAACACAACTGAACTGCCAACCATAATAAACAGTAATAAAGTTGAAGCACCATTAACTGCTATTCAGGCTCTCTGGTGTACTTAAAGCATTCCTCAAAATTACCCAACTGATTCCATACAATCTTCATTTACATTCATGTATTATTCAACAACAGTCCATCCAAAAACTGATTGCCATTGTGTACATCATATGGAAAAACTAACAGCCTGATGTTAAGAGGCTTAAAATTTCAGTTTATGGATTATTATTTTTTGTCTTCAATTAGTCTATTCCAGTAACTGTTGAAAAAACAGAATACTTGATTCCAACATTAGTAGCAGATAATCATTATGTTTACATTAATAGAAAATCTCTCACGATACAAAAGTGCTGAGTATTTTAATATAATATATATGACTATGTAAGAAATAAAAAAATCCTGAGTATTTTAATGTAAATTACTGTGTAAAAATTTTAGATCTTGCTCAATATAAAACAGTAGTACTATGAGAAAAGAGAACTCCATCCTCTGTGGCCATACTCTTTTGCTAAAAAGAGTTCCCAAAATACACTTTACCACAGCCATGTCTGGAGCTTGCTATGGAAACTCAGTATATTTAAATCGCAGCATAATGGGGAACGTGAACTGTCCCAAACTCAGAGCTTTTTAACTGCTTGCCTGCATCTGCCAAATTGGACTGAGTTTTACAACCCCATTTTCTCTGATAGACTTGCAAAGATTAGGAACCAAAAGAGAAAGGGTTAAGTGGCTGGAGAGCAAGCACAGCTGAGACCCATTAAAATAGGTCAGGTTTACACAAACCTACCCAGAGGAGGGAATGGCTTTGAGTGAAAGCCTAGCCCCAAGTTGGGAATAAAACATTATTCTCTTTACAGCCCCTAAATTTGATAACTTTCAATTTCACTGGATCTCTAAGCAGGGAAGGAGGAACATCACTGAGGCCCGCTTAGCCATTTACATGACCCACGTGTGCTGGCAACAAGGCAAAGCTTAAACACGGAGGCTAAAAACAGAATTTCTGATTTCCTGAATCCATGTTATATGAAGGGAAAAATATACACACGGATAGAAACGTACTCTCTGCTGGTTGAAGAGAGCTCTCTCAGTAGGTATACATAACATTTAAGAGACCTTGGAATCGCAGAGGAATTACAGAACAGCAGTGATGAAGTTCTGATAGTCACAAAAATACAAAAAAAGGAGGGGAAGCGCGAGGTAACGTGCAGATTGCAGCTGGGCGACTATCCCCAAGAAGTCACTACAACAGCAGTTAAGCACCTCCTAAAGAAAAACAGCTAAATATTAAAGAAGTAAAGCCAGCTTCAACCAGAAATTTGTGCCAAAGAAATTCAAACGAGTCACGTTAAGTGTTGGCACACAGTTCACATGGAGACAAAATGCTCTCCTGGAAGATGCACTTTAGCCAGACGGACGGTACTGGGCTCAGTGCTGAGCTACAAGGCCAACGATAACGAGGAGATCTTATTATTAATCTCGTATTCTACATTATTGCTCATTACTGTTCATGAATTCTGCAAACAGTTCTCTACAAATAATTCAATCCACATAGAAACCATGAGGAGAAGAAAGTAGAAAAGGTTACCTATACATCTCTGAGTATTTTAATAAGAAAACAAGAAGTTCTTAACCAGTCCAGAGAGATTCCAAGCATTATTATTTGTTTATAAGCCAAAGTTTTGCTATTTTCATTAAACGCGAGGCGAGCCTGACCCTGACCCTCCTTTCCTCTCACAATTTGGTTTGGGTCTCATTAACGCTTTTCTCCTCAGATCCCGCTTCACAATTTTAGAGGAGCAACCTCCCTGCAGGTCCTTCCAGTTTAGGCAAAACCCGATCTCGACACCCCGGGGTTTCGTTACCGCCCCGGCGCTGCGGGGCAGAGCCCGGCTGTCGGGCTGCGAACACCTCCGCTGGCAGCCGCCCGCCCGCCCGTGCCGCCAGGTCCCCCACGGACGCCTGGCGAGCCACGGGCTGCCAACGCGGAATCTAGAAATCCAGGAAAGCATTAGAGCAATTCGCTTTAATTCTGAACAAGCGTGGCAAAATGGATGGTTTTTGTTGAAATATTTGAAACAATGCCTTTGCCATCACTACGGAAATAGCGCTTTTACTGTTTCCAGAGTTAACTTCTCTCCCTGCAGTAAAAATAACATTTGTAATGTGTACTGGAGTGTTCCAAGTGCATTCCTGAAACTGAACACTGCAGGACATCGGACGTGGATCTGGTAACTGGACACTGTTTTTGGACCCACTGAAATGTCCTCTGGAGCCAGCACCCTTGTCCAGAGGCATTTAGAAGAACATTTGGGAGAGTACCTGGGAGCTGCACGCAGCTCCAGCGCTCCTCACCTCCCCACTAACCAGCCTTCAGCCATACACCAGCAGGCAGGTCAGCGCTGAGCCTCTAAACAGAGCACAGTTAGTTCACCTTGCTTTGTAGCCATTTTCGGTCTGTAAAAGAAAATGGGTTGGTATGAGCATAAATCAGTATTTCGTTCTTTATTTTAACAGGTTACTCATGGGACATCTCTGACTGATACTGATGAAGGTCTATGAGGCGTTCACGTAAGGAAAGCTAGGGCCACAGAAAAAAAACAAATTAAAAATAACCAACCACCGATCTCAAGTAATATCACAGCATTGCTGGTTATTAGAAATGAATAATAAGGAAGTTTCTCAAAATTTATCTAAATCTATTGGCCTAGAAGAAATTCTCATAGCAGAAGATTCTGCATATGCAAGCAAACAAGATGTACAGAAGAATCGTAGCTTAAACCACATTTTTTTAGAAATCATTAATGTATATGATTCCTATTTGTGACTTCTCATATAGTTTTAGTTTTGTAAACTACTCCAGGTTGTCAGAGGGCCACATTAACCTTTGCATTAACTAAGAACTCTTTCCAAAATAAAATTTCAGAGGTCCTACATCAGATGTGCTCCAGATGTGATGTTTCATTCAGTGAGCCCAAAGCCATCCCTATGAAACGGGATCCAGTTTCGAGTGACCACACCTACAACAGATATCAGTGATTATTTATTTTTCTAAAATGTTATATCACCTAACCAAATTTAACTAGATTTTCCTCTGATGTTACAGGAGTTTAGTTTCGGCTGATTTGATTTACAAAGACTTCTTTATGAGAAACAGACATTTTGGAAATGAAAATAAGTATTTAAAATTTTTATCCACAATGGCAGAAAATTTAAAAAATCCCAAATCTGCATGTCAATGAATGCACCAGCTGCACAGCAATGTTAACTAGATGTGGAAGTTATCGCCTTAATTATAGTAATTCAAAGATGGAAGCAATTTTGTAAGCTTTAGCATTACCAACAACAGGAATAATTAGTTCTCTAAAATAGATAAGAATAAGTAAGCATCTGGTTCAACTGATTTTTTTTTCCACATTCAGAATAGTTTAAAAGTTATTCATCCTAGAATAACTGGAGAAAATGTGTTATTATGCATGGTGTGGGTTTGGTAGTTCACACATTCCTACAATAATCACTTCTTTTCTCTTAAGGAAATACAATTATGCTGGTTTAACACATGACGGATGGAAGCACGGGGCCCACAACACACTTTTAGAATAGCCCAGATTCCCCATTACAACAGACACAGAACTTTCGGCTTCCCAGCATCGTCTGTCAGGCAGGGAACGGGCAGGGAACCCCCCTGGATTCCCTCCTGGTTACCCCCGGCCTGTCCCTGCCGCCCAGAGAGAGCACGGGCAGGAAACACGAAGGACATCTCATCCCGTCCCGAAACGCCGCCTGTTTCAGCACGCTAACGAACAGGTGCTGAGCAGCGCCCGCGGTAACCTGGATGGTAGGGTGGTTCTTTTGTTTTGTTTAAGGAAAATTAACAGCTAGGTATTTAGGTGTTGATTTAAATTATTGTGTGAAAGTAGTTTCATTTCATCTCAAGCTATTTGTTAGATAAACCCTTCTACTTCTTCATTTATAGCTCAAATGTAAGAAGCAGAATCACCTCAAGTTAAGAAATTGTGAAAGAAGAGGCTGAAATTGCCAGTTACCATCTAATTTATGTTTAACTTGCCTAATGTCTGTGGCTGTTGCACACCTGCTTACACCCTGCTGGATAGTCCAGACCTTTTGTATTATTAACAACATAGGAACAAGGGAACAACTGCGAAGCCAAACAAAATGAAATGTCACAACGAATTACAATGAGTGGCACAGCCATTCCCAACTAAATCGAACCACTTTATTCTGAAATGTTCCTCCCTCACAAATATGCTCCAAAGCTATTTTCAGCCTTATATGATGAGAGAAAAAGAAAAAAAAAGAAAAAGAAAAAAATGTCTCTGATTACAGAAGAGACTTCCCAGAAGAGAAACAGACAGTATTTAATGGGAGAAAACGTACACGGACCTCCTCAAGCATTACTATCTCCTACTTCAGTTGTGTTATGCATTATACGTCCATGAAGTTACATCACCAAGTGTGAAAGGATGATTTCCCATTTCCTCTGACTCCATTATTAAATGCATCACACAGCATAACTGCTTTTTAAATAGGTGTCTCCGTGGCAGTTGTCACAGAAGATAGATTATCACATTTTTTTTGCTCGCAAAAATTCAAGCAAACAAATTCAAGAATGAAATGACAAAGTGAATTTATATTGTTTGAAAGCTTTTTACCCTGTAACTTCTTACGATACATAGGTGTGTAATAAAACCCATTTTAAACACGCTCTCTAAAGATGCATCCTGAAAACTAAGCATACGAGCCAAAAACGAAAAGAAACAGTTTTCCAAGCTTCCAAAGTGAGGGGTTTAATGGAAATCTTGCGTACCAGAATATGAGAATTCACTCAGTTGCTATGTAGCACTCAACATGAACAGTTCCCTTTGTTTCAGAGCATTTTCTTAGTTTAAGTATCAAAAAAATGTTCTAAATTAGCTCTTTATCAGCTAATTGCAGTTTCAAACCACAGGGTGACAATAAATTACATATCTAATTTTAAAACTATTCTAACAGTACATTATTTAGGAAATAATCTCCAAATCAGACTGTCTCAATGGAGTTGCCTTTTCTGCAGAGAGCACAGATTTTCACACATTTGTACGGTTGTGTTCTGCACACATAAAAGCCGGGCAAAAATCCTCAAAAATGTCTCTAAAAAAATACAAGTAACCCGCTTGGGTGCTAAGGTAGGCTGATAATAGCCTAACGGAGATATTAGGATAATAACGAGGCAAAATTTCGTGCACCCATCCAGGACTAAGCTGTCTCGGAAAGGCACGTGCCACGCTTCGTCCGTCTTGTCCCACCAGGGGCTGAACAGAGCTGGTCCTGACCACAGCAAGACAAGGGCAAGACGTGCACGTCAGCAGGTATTTAATCCAAAGCATCGAGAAAAACTAGACATTGCTCCATCTGTTCTCTCCAGCTTTGCTAAAGAAATGCCACAAAAGACCCTCGTCATCGATACGCTCACATCCAACGGCAGAGAGGGAAACACAGCTAGGTAGGAGTTAGCTCCAAGTGTGATAAAAGTCGACAGACAAGCGCTGGAGCAACGAGAAGTTCCTGCAACCGTCCCGCCTGACTACACGTGCAACATCGTTCGTCTGTGTGAAGTTCAGGTGCTGTCTGAGCCAACTGTTCACTATCCAATTGCTATCAATTTTTCATACAAGGAGGGTTGTTCCAGTTTAATAAATATACAAGCACATGCCAGAAATAGATGCATGCAAACTGTTTGGAAATTTTAGGAGCTTGAAGCTGAAACAATCTTTCACAAAACTAAGCAGAAGAAAACTACCAACATTAAAAGCCAAGAGCTAAGAATTAAAGCATGCTGCACAGCATGCCAAATGCAATGCAGTTTGGCCATCATCCGAGAAAGCATCCTTGTTGTAAAAGCTATTCTACCTAAGAAGGATGGAAATTAAAATCAATCCTCGCTACAGTAAGATGGTTAAGAGCGGCATGTACGACTAGATGAATGTATCAAAAATAAAGGGACGGTAGCAATGATGACAAGAAGGAATCATAAAAGAAAACAGGAAAAAACTAAATTCTAGTAAAATCATAGAGACATAATTTACGTAGTTGTTAAAAACACTGATATCTAACAAAAATACCTGCTCTAAAATTGGATCAGAACATAAATTCAGAAACCACTAAAAGCTTTTTGAATGCTTGATGTCCTTATTCATTATTAAAGGAACTAGAAACAGATACGTATTTATTTTTATTTTTTAAACAAATGATGTGCAACAAACTTTACCACAAACTCACAAGTACAGGCAAGCACGGCCCAAAGTTTCTCTGAGACAACGAAGGAGAATATAGGACTGTTAAAAGTAAATAAAATTAGCCTATTTGTGTATAAGTAACAGATTGCCGTAAAATACGCTTCTGGGAGCCATATATTGTCATATACCAGCTTTCTTGCCTTATCATTTTGTTCCACCATGAAGTCTGAAACCAGCATAGCCACCAGGAAAAGAAACGAGACCTGGAAAAATTGCAGAGTGTACAAAAATGAAGACACAGAGGAAGACGAATGTAAACACTTACAGAAAGTCAGGTCTTCACGTTCCATAGCAATCATGCTTAATTTAAATTGAGATTGCTAATTGAAGCTGATAATTTATGATGCAATTAAGACTGGTACAAAACTAAAAGACAGGAAAACATGCAGTATACTGGAAATAAGTCATCCCAAATGCCATCTCAGGATCCAAGCTAGGCTCCTTAGAGATCAAATATTCAGGGAAAGACCATTCTAATATGTGCTTGCAGAACACTTTAATCTGCAGAGGCTCACTTCTCTCTGGGTCCTGGAGGCTCTCCTGTAGTACATGCTCCCAGACATTGTCTTATGATTCCAAAAGTAACTTTTTCAGCATGAAATAAACCATGTGAAGTGCCATTTACATCTTCTATTAATTCTGAAGTAGTTTAAATGACATGCTTAGTACAGCAGGCAGTAACAGATAAGGGGAGAATAAGGCCAGCATCCTCTCTCTATATGAGCATAACATTTGGTTAGATTTTCAACACATTCCTAAGCTTTGTCTTCATATAAAATATCACAGTGGGAAACCTCTTCAAACTTGAGGCATCTTATGGAAAAGATCACAGTTTATTAAGTTCACAGTCCAAGAACATGTCCAATTTACTGGGCAGTATTGCCAAGTGACTGGTATCAAAAGTGGCTTGGATTTCACATCCGCTGTAAGGATTCCCCCCCCATAGGACTCATAAGCATTCTCCTCCTAAATGCTGATTCTCTGGATCCCTCTGCCTTCAGTCCATGCAGTATCAAGAGCCGGCAAGCCAGACCAGGCAGAGGGGTACAGGGAAGCTGGAACCATGAGTGCTTTATTAACATCTTCCCCTAACAACAGAAGTAAAAAATAAAAGAAAAGGGAGTAAAATGAAAGGAAGTAGAAACAGAAGATGGAAGAGAAAATGACTGAGAAGTATTCAGACAAAAATGGCAAAAGGTGCCACCTCTCTGCAGGCCTCTTAAGCTGCTGAACAGCTGGGAGAGTCAACAGTATAGTTCATGCAACATTAGACAAGCTGCAGAATTTAATACAGAAACAATACATAGATCTTGATACAGTTGGCATACTGGATAAGTCTCTAAAACCAAAAGCAAGTTTTAAGACTCTTGGAATAAACTGGGAGTTTTCATTACTGAAGTGCTTACTATTTTAACTACAAATCTACTCTACAGAGCATTTAGGTAGGTATTACTCTGCAGTCCTGAAAATAATAGCAAAAAATTAAAAATAGGTCAGGCTATGGACTGGGAAAACAATTCAGGAATATCTTATAATTAGGTACAAGCATAGAATCAAAACACTTCAAAGGTGTTTTCCTTATGCTTTGAAAAAACTGTATACTTTCCTTCTGTGGTAAGTGAGGTGGTTGTCAATACTAAGTGTTCGGCACCTGGCCAAAAGCTAAGCCATTTGCCCCCAGGAAGGTATAAGCTCACAGAAGATGACGTATCATATGCTGTTCCTCACAGTTCTTTAAACAAGGTCTGTTTTTATAACAACATCTAGCCCTAAGGTGTTTACAGTTCCTTGTTAACGTCAGCGTTCAACTGCCATTGAAATAACAGGAATCCCAAGCGCACTGGCGCGTACATCTCTGGGTTTGCTCCTCACCCCAACCCGAGGCCTCTTCAGAAAGCACGCATGCGGACCTGCAAAGAGGAACATCGCGCCCAGGTAAAGCTGCCTCACAACTGGATCTATCGATAAGCTGCGCTGTTTAAACCCCAACACATTAGAAGTTCATTTAACGATCTCGCACTCACTCCCGCCTTGGCCTCTCCAGCCCCTTCCCTAGCACAGTCTCCGTTACCCTTCACAGAAGCGAGGCCTGAAGAGCCAACTCTGAGGCTGCCCACAAAATGGGGTGACGATCACAAGTTATCCCTCAGCTGTACGCTGACAGACACTGGATCTAAAATTCACTCGTCAGAGACAAACAACGGTTGAAATAAGCAGATGCACAGACTCTGTAAGGATTCCAAAACCCAAATGTGTCTACTTCAATTAAACACAAGAACTGCACATTTCCAGGCCTAGCACATGCCAATGTGTGCTTTTGCTGTCTTGCGTCCGTAGCACTGCTTTCCGAGTGCCCGCTGCCCAGCTCCGAACCTCCCTCCTCTTCCCGTCTCTTCTGAAACCAGACTCTTTCCCCAGAAGCCATTTTTTCGCTCTTTTAAAACATGAGTGTAAAATTATGCTACTTTCAGCCGTCTCCTTCATGAGAAGGATCCAAGCAATTCATGAAATTGTCCCTGATTTGCGTGTTGCTTAGTTTCCGCTCCACAAAAGTTCTGACTTGAAAAACTGGTTTGCCCTGGGCAGTAGCCAAGTGGTTGTACAAGAGGTTTCCATCTGAACAAAGAGCTTCCACGCTTAAAACTTCCCTGTTAACCCTGTAGGACACTTTGGGATTTAGTCTAACAGAGAAACAATTAAACAAGAGTGTTCATAATGGATTTAAAATCTAACTTGCACGGACAGAATCCCAAACAAACTACAAATTACAAATCATCACACTTATTTTTGGACAGTAGGAGGACCTTCGTTCCATTCATGGCATGCCAGTCTCTTTCACTGTATTTAAGCAGCATAAATATCCCATAACACAGAACCTACTGAAAGCTCCCCCAAACTCCTCCATTATCACTCTCACCTTCTCTGGCAGCTGCACAAAAGAACAGATTTCTCACCTAGTGACCAGTTGTGAGCAAAATGCCTGTTACATTTCCACACAATACAAAACACTCGATTCTCATAAAGAGCTTTTCAGAAGATAAGGTTGAATTTTTTTTCCCCCAAACGCTGTCAGTGCTTCTGTCCCGAGGCCATACTGAAATACTAGCAAAAGTAATTGAAATGAAATTTCCTCTCCAATTAGGAGTGTCAGTTGGAGGCCATTTAATACACTGTGATAAGTAAAAATTGGACCTAAATATTATCAAAAGTATCAGATTTCCAGGTCTTTCACAACCTTCCCGACACAAGGGAAACATTTCTTATTTTACTCATTTGAACAAGGAAATTTGTGGCATGACAGCTGTCACTTTAAAGCTAATTGTAGCACAGAGTCATGTTTTTAAACTTAGCTTTATGTTACCACAAAAAAGTAAGTATTCTGCTAGTGTCATACTAATTGTTTTCCTTCACAGTGACAATGTATATACGGAGGAGGTGGCATCCCTCTGACACACCCAGCTTCTAATGTCAATCTAGATGAATCAGCATAAAAAAGACGCCGAATACAGTTCAAAGGATACAGACTCCCAATCTACCCCAATCCTGTTACAGCAGCTTAACAGCTACCGGGAACACACCAGTGCCTCAAAAAGGATCGCTGTCATGCTCGTGGTCACCCGAGTACCTTCCCTCACTGGTTTACACCCCACTGAATGGCAGTTTCTCTTATTGTTGCAAATATTTAAATAGTGAAGAGCATTTTGTTAGTTACCAGGGAAATGTTTACAATGAAGTAACAATGATTTTCACAGAACCACTGATTTTAGAGGTTTCTTGCTACTTACGGATTGTTTCACACTCTAGTGGCACCTAATTGCAGTGAGTTTAACCAATTGTGAAATCACTGAGAGCCCTTCACCAAAAAGAAGAGAAAGAAAAGAAAGTTAGAGCGCCAGTGGCTATCCTGGTCATGAAAACAGCATGTCCTTCCTAACAGAAATCCACCTGTGTGATCCCCCGGAGTCGTCTTTCATGTCACTTCAATACGCAAATCTTCCCTGCCCAAACTCTGCCAAAAAAATGTCACTAAACAAAAGTCAAATTCCTAAGATCCATAGCCACAGCCTGTTCATCCAGAGAGGATTAAACATTGCTGGAAAAAAAAAAAAAAAAGAGGAAATATTAGAAATCATCATTCTAAGTCAATCTTTCAAAACCAACACACAGCCACTTGCACAATGATACACTGCTGTTACCATACAGCAAATTTTAAGAGTATGTCCAAGAAAAGTTATGCCCAAAGCACAAAGAAACAAAAGGATTTAAAAACAAAGACATTTAATTTAAATATGTCAAAGTCATGCTTTATCTTTCCATAATCCAATTTCAATAGGTAATGCTTCAGTACAGCCGACAGGACAATACCACCCCATGTGCCCTTTGAACCAAGGAATTCTCGTATTTATTCTGTAGTTTAAAATCATAAATATTTATACAGAACCAGTTTGACAGGTAAATCTGATTTATGTTTATGTCACCCCTCCCTGACAGACACATATGTATTTACAGTTTGCTCTTGACTTTTTCCATCCTTCCGGGAATACGCTCAAGAAGAAACAACCCAGCTACTTTGACCAAGGGCACAGATGGCTCACTTTCACTGCGCCATTAGCTGCACCGAGAATCCCACCAGCTGCACGAGAGAGCTCATTTCAACATAATGTACCGCGGAGAAAGAGTAGCCCTCCACAACAGTTGCCTCCTAATGCAGGGAAAGCCCTATGGGAGCGAAGCCCTTTAGGATGCTCGGTACATATCAGAAGGCACCGTTACAGACACATGTCACGGCACTATGGTCAGAGCACCACCGGTGGCCCGTTCCTGCGATGCCAGAATGAAGAGCACACAAGCCATCATAAATGCTGTAGGACTGTACAGAAGTTTTACAGACAGATCACAGGAAGTTGTGTCAAATATTTCATACAGCAAAATATTCTCTGGTGATGATGTCAACTCTGTAGAAGAAATTTAAATTGCAATAATAATTTTTAAAAGTAAGGAATTGCCTAAAAAGTGCTGAACATTACACTTGAAAGGGGGCCAATGAAAATGCAAAAATGTTTATTCACTTAATAACATACTTCATTCAAAGTGCATAGATGCCATGATTCTGAGAATATTAACACACAGAAATGCCCTGACGTGGCCATGATGGCCCCGACACTGCACAGACCTAGATGTACAGTGGCTCCCAGATACTCTTGGGAGCAAAGTCACCGCATGTGTACGCATGTTTTCGGGACCGATGCCCTAACAAGAATTACAATACGACAGCGTGCTGTCGTATGAACTAGCCGATTCATTACAATACACACAACACCAATCCAACCTGCCTACCCATCTCCCCCAAGACAGCAGTCAAAGAGCTGGGCAGGCTGCCAGCGGCGCATGGCAGAAGGTGATATTCCCAGCAAACTGTCACACATGCTCAAATATTTTATTGCTAAGGCTGATTGAAGACTGTGGGTTCTGTGCCGTGTGAAATAGGATTTCTACCACATGACTTGATGCAGCACCTCTCTGCTATGAATTCTCATACAGCTGCTGTTTGATCATTTTGAAATATCCAATATTCATTTACGTGATTAAATCAATAAAAAGTAATCTCTTTTCCATTAAGATGTGCAGCAGATTTACAGGTCAATTTCTTTCTTTTTGTACTTCAAATACTAACAAATAAATGGAATTGTAAATTTTGAGTGGGAGTTTTCTGACAAAATATTGCACCTGAAACCTTGTTAGTATCTCTGAAATTGTGTCAGTCCTTGATGTCTAATTTTAAATTCATACTGGCACACCAACAAGGTATTAAAAAATAAAATTTTATTCTTGTTATACAGAAACACTATAGACATCCATTCTGTATGGAAGTCCACTATTGTTGAATTTTCACAAAAAAAACCTACCTTTTTGCGTGCAGAACACCATCTAGCACAGAGTGAGCTTTACAAAAACCAACTTCTGCAAGCAGGAGGTTGCTCCAGAAGCAGCAGGTCTAACAAAGGTTATGTTCTTACAGAGCAATGTCCTCCTTCAGCAAAGCCTCCTCTCCCTCACCTGCACCAGCCCGGCTCCGTCGCCCCTCCTGGCTCTGCCCATCTCGCCTTGCTCTCGTAGCCAGCCAGGCTCACCGCACCTTGCTGCTTGCGTGCTCACCAGTCGGCCAAGCAACATGAAAGCCAAGTCCCACCTACCTTACCTTTTGTAAATAGAGACACGGGACAATAATTTACCTCCCTTTCCTCTTCATAGTCAACCTCAAGAAACTCATATGGAAATAAGGAGCGCTACCGCTGACACTTCTGTTCCTCCTTCAGACTACTGGTGCCACTGCTCGATGAGTTTGAAAGTTACCGCTGGG
Source organism: Anseranas semipalmata (assembly GCA_013399115.1). NCBI lineage: Eukaryota > Metazoa > Chordata > Aves > Anseriformes > Anseranatidae > Anseranas > Anseranas semipalmata. Next base: position 705,501 of record VXAA01006435.1, read on the forward strand.
AGCAAATAGATCAACAAACAACCCGAGATCTAAATTTATTTTTTTATTTTTTTAAACAAAATCTTTCTTTGTGCCCAGTAAAATTTCTAAAAATCACTGTTAGCACAGAAAACAACTCTGAAATAATTTAAACCACACAAAGGGAATCATAGCAGGATTTACCCCCCTCCCACTGTCCAATATATTTCTATGTAGGAGCGATAATCTCCTAAAAAAGATTAATTTCATTTCTAATAGCTCATGAACAAAATTCACCCTAAAATCAATTCAAAGCTTATATTCTGAGCCTTACATAGATTTTTAGCTCTATCAGCCAATCACCTGATGAGAAATTCTGATTCTAGCTGCAACTCATAAACCCAAATATACTGCGTTAGTCAAGATTAACCACCTACCTTAATCACCAAGTCTATTCCCCCAGTAAGTTTTCAGGCTGCGTGAGTTAAGCTCCACAGAACACCTGATGAGCAATAACTATGTTGATATTTCCCAGTCTTGAAGGGACATCACTGTACTGCATCAGATCCGATACCATTTATTAGTTCACAGAATTCAGTGTGATTTTATCAAAACCCAAAGAGCAGTGTGACTAAGAACAGCCATCCTATTAACTACTACAGGAGCATATTTGCAGCTCCAAGAAAAAAAAAATGCTAAAACTATTCAGAATGATTTAAAATTTAAGGTTATGTATATCCCTAAGAAAATCACGTACCATACGTCAAAATATTTGCAAGCCCTGCCCAGTGCTGCCTATATCATCATCATAATACTGTTTTGCTACTTTGAATACTGAAGCAGCTTGTTCCCAGTAAGGCATCAATCCATCATTTTGTAGAAACAAACCCTTACCACATTCACATTCTAGGAGAAGTGAGGAACAATGCATTTAAATAAATATCTATGAAAAGAACGAGCCATGGATCTGCACAGTATGATTTGTACAATGAACACAACTACAAATCATAAAGAAATTAAGAAACCATACCTAACGTACTAGGAATACGATTTAATCTGTTAATAAAGGAAGAAAGCAAGCCTAAACAGTATTAAAACAAGTAGCTTGGAAAAACAGCATAAGAATAACTCGCAAAATCCTTAGATTACCTTTTGGATCGTCTCAACATGCTGGTAGCAGGCAGAGAGAAATTGGACAGCACAGTCCAAAAGGAGTCAGACATGATCTTTAAAAGCTTTCATTGCTGGGAAAATACAGCACAATCAAGCCACTAGCAATAAATAAGGAACTAAATAATACCAGTGACAGAGCCAATGCAAATTCCCTGTAGACCTTGCAAGCTGTTCCATTAATGCGAGACAGGCAGGCAAGCGTACATATTGCTGCTGTTTCCACTGCCTCCGTTTTCTCCTGACTCCATCCCTGCCTGCCGCTCTCCACCTTAGGAGGCAGTGCAAAATGAGATATTTATTCCCTTCCCATCGTATCCACTTTAAAACTGGAGGTTCCTGTATACATAACAAACCTGATTTATATACATCTCTCCGTGTTCATCCAACTACAATCAAAAGATTTTCAAGCAAAACCATAAGCAGGGCTCTATTCATAATCCTGAATAACACACTGCTTTTAGGCTGTGTCTGCACAGAGAGCACCACTTACTGCCCACTTGGTGTTTTTATTTTGAAATGGAGGCCCTTCTGCTCCGTAACTACACAAGGGGCATTTTGTTTATTTTTTACATTAATCTTCTGTCTTTAAACAAATCCTACCTTTTGTCTTTAAAGGTCCCAAGTGGATTTTAAATAAATTAAAAAAAAAAAAAAAGCTTACAATGCTACCTAAGAGCAGTTTAAAAACAGACCGTGCCACATACACGTCAGTCACAGCAAACACAAACTCCTACATTGCACCTGGCGCCCACAAAACAACCCAAGCGGCTCAATTCTGGCAACAAACCCCACGCAGGGAATCGCGCGTGATGCACAGCAGAGGTTTCCCACGCACACCCTTGCACATCAGCCACAGGTTCGCTTTTATCCCTTTGTGCCTGTACAAGCTCCTTGCCATGTTTTTGCTTTTTCCAGGGGCTAAACAAAACCTTGCTGTAGCTGCCTTTTTTTTTTTTAATTTCAATATGCAATCTATTTTCTTTCTATTGTGGCTTTTTTTAGCACTTCTGCCAGTAGGAAAGCTAATGACGTTCTCATATTTCAGCCTTCTTGAGTGGCTTTTTATCACAGACATGAGAAAGATGACAATCAACAGCTGGCACTGCCTTCCATGCACAATACACCCCCTTAAAAAATACACAAATGTCTGGGAGAAAGAAATCCCAGTAGGTTCCCTTTTATTTTCCACAGAATCGCATGAAAGCATTAGATGACCTTCATAACTTCCCATACAAACGTACCATTTTTAATATATACATTTATCAAAAATGGCAGTATCTGATTCAGCAAAGCATCCTCTTCCCTTTGAGCTTCACAACACAGCAATGTGATTTCGCGTGCTGCAGGAGCCAGGTCCCTGTTCAATACAGCCATCCCTTCCAGCGCTTTTAAACATTTGTAGCAAACGAATCCACATCACATTCTGGTTTGATTTCACAAAGTTAATTTAGAGAGCAACCAGACAAAACTCTGCCACTATCTAACACTGATCAGAAACAAGAAACATTAATTTACGTATCCACATAATAGCATATACCAATCAAGTCTAGAAACCAAAGGACAGCATCGTAGCACTACATTCAGGGTATTATGTGACCTTCCAATTCCAATAAATCTTGTTCTTGAAAAGATATAAAAATATTCTGATTTACTCTGTCAACTAAAACGTGAATTGTAATTCCCAAGCAATAACGGGGACAAAAGTGCTTAGTTATCAAAATAAACCTTACAACAAAAATAAATTCCAGTCTGCATATAGTTAGCAAATAAGCTAAAACCAGCTAAACCCCCCAAATTTATATTCATTTTGCTTTTTTTTCCCCTGAAAGCGACTGAAAAATCAGCAGCTCAAGACATATCACTCAATATCATTGCACTCAACGCCATCACTTTTACATCTCTTACAGAAAGGACGCAAAAAGGAGAAGCCATTTTAGGAGAATATTCTCCATGGACATCAATGACTGACTGCTCGAGGGCAGCGTGAACCAGATGGAACCCCGTCCATCCTCGGCTGCTCTTGGGGAACGCAGGGCACCCCAGCAGCGCAAGGGAACTGGACGCTCGCTATCATCTGAAACCCAAACGCCCATCCGTGTTGCTAGTTAGCATGGCTCTGCACAGCACTTACCCAAGAATTGTAAAAAACGCATTGGGAATTATGTAATACTGGTTCATAACCAGCGGAAATTTCTTTAACGCTTCATATTCCTGCTTTTCCAAATGCGTGTTCTGCATGCCAATAACAAAAATGAGTCTTGCAAATCAGCATCTGCACAGTGCGTATTTTGGGACAGTCCCCAAACATTAAATACAGAGAAGTTCAAAGTATTCTGAAAAATACAGGAATGCCATACTTGAGATCGGTGTTTTTACAAGAACAGCAAAAAAAAAAAAAAAAACACAATGAAACCGTCAAACATCTTTTTAGAATGTCATGTCCTAAAATACTACAATGTCAACATTTGAAGAATTCACTATAGTAATAGAAAATAAAAAGCATAAGGATTTTCTGAGTTCTACAATGACAAATGAAATCCCTCTAAGTAACTATATAACTGTCTCTGCACAATAAGCAAAACATTTTGCAGAACAAAGTCTAGAAACTTCTCACTGGTTCAAAAATACAGTCTTCTGCATCTCAGAAAGCACGTCAATAAAAGTACCACATACACAAATATGTTACAAGAAAAGCTTTGCATTTTATTTAGCTCATAAATAAGTCAATATGTCTCTGTGAATTCCCAATCCTGAGCTATTCCAAGCCAGAAGAAACCACCTTCCTTAAAACTCTTCCGTTTGCCTTTCAGGATATTCAGTCTCCATCAGTCTCCTTCACCTCCTTCACGTCCAGCTTGTCCTCAGAAAAGGGCACCTGCAGAAAAGTTCTGCAGCTCCTGCCACGATGGAATATTTCTCTGCTGACCAAATCTGTAGTTTCCAGGCCCCTCCTAGTGACACTGCATCCACTGGACAGTTATAAATAGCCAAAGACTTCCCCAATTTCTCATCTTTACCATTACCTAAACAGGACATTAATTAAGCCTGACATTAAATGAGAATACAATTAGGCAAACAGTCCACATGAAACCCATCACTTTCTGGACTTCTTTCCTAACAGCTACATTTCTCATTTGTAGACATTACATAAATTCACTTTGAACAAGACCACCTCCTTTTAAATAAAACCTGTCATTTTAAAAGTAAGCTGAACTCCTTACAAAGTTTTCCAAAAAAGCTTTTTTGACTGCCATCCCAAGCCACATAAGTAACAGTCAGACAGCAGACATGAAGTTGAATTTATCTTTAAGGTTCACTTTTCTATCTTTCTTTGCTTCCTTATACAATCTTACCTTTCTCCATTTTTTGGGCAGAAATCAGCCAAGCTCCATGCACCCCAGCTCCAAGTCAATATAGAGTCAAAGACCTGCACTCTTCTACTGCAGTGGTTCAAGCAGATTTCAAGGACTAGCTCTGTATAAAAGGACTCCAAAGGACACATTTACTTAAGATTAAACCAAGAATTGATGGTTAGGTTTTCTGGGGTGAAGAATAACCAAACTTCCCTCTGGTGTGCATTTCCCATGCAGGTCATAGCCTAGTGTCTGCATTAGTTTAGATAATGATTCAAAGGATCAGAAACGTTTACTGAACTGAAGCAGAATTAGCTATAAGGCATTGTACATCCATATACCAGAATAAAAGCTGCCAACTTCTCATGTAACTTTAATCTGGCACAGTTACTGAACTAACAGGGCTTGTCATCATCGTGAATAGCCTGAAATGCTATCTAATTCACTACAGTATCACAGCACAGGTTCAGCATAAGCAGCTGCTCTGATATCTCAGTCCTAAAACAATTCTTACAAAATTGTACTCACTTAGATACAGAGGATGTTACCTACAGCTCTATCACCACAATTTGTATTTTCTATATGAAAACTCTACTAAAGAGTGCTAATAAGCAAACATTGCTAAAATACAAAGTTAATTGTGCTGCAAATCCTACAAATATTTAACAAAAATATTTCTTTGCATTTCTATTTACAAAAATACTACTTATTAGTTTGTTAATATTCCTTACAATGCAATTCACAAATGGCACTAGTAAGACATTGGCAACTTCAACACAACATACATTTAACATGATTTCAAGTTCACGAAATTGATGATTGGGCTCAAATGCCATGGAAAGGTCAATTAGCCTCTTTAAATAAGTTACCAGAACTAGCATTCTCTCCTTAGCCCGTTTTCTTCATATATGATTCAAATGTCAGTTATCTTATTTAATCAGATGTACCCTCAGTATGTGATTCAAATGCCATAAAAAATGAGAAGTCATTTGAAAAATAACAATACTGAACATCAGTTTTGAAAATCTCACCTCACATTTATACAGAAACCTTTAATGTTTTATCCAAAATGTTCTTGAAGCCACTCAGTAACACTTGTGAGAACATAGCATCAGCGTGATGCCATAACCTCAGCATCCTTCTGCAAAGCTTCTCCCTCCCCACCAGCCAAAACTCAGCCAAAGGAAAACATAAATTGAGCCTCCTGTCACCACCATGGCATTTCGTCATCTTAATCATGAATTATTTATCATGCTGCACTTAAAAGATGCACTTAAAAAATTTATTTCTAACCTGTAGTACAGTGTTAATGAATTAACTATGCAACCGTATTTGCAAACAGGGAGACATCTTCATCTGCTCTCCTGCCACTCCAACCTGCATCAGCTTCTGCATGCTTTGTGGAGCACAGCTATTGCTAAACCCTCCCGTAACAGGGTTTTTGCATATATCCCAAATAACCATAACGCACAGTCCTTGATAGATGCTGACCATAAACCACTGATAGACGCTGACTATAAACCATTCCAACATGACTGCTGCAGCAAAGGAGATTTGAAAAAGTAAGGGTGTTATTCCCCTCTGTTTTAAGGGCAAACTACAGCACAGAATTTAAAGGAGAAATTTAAATAAATTTAAATAAATAAAATAAAATTTAAATAAATTAAAATAAATAAAGGAGAAAAAGCGGCAACAAAGGTACCTCTGTGGCGGTGTAGGGATTGAGGACTGAAGAACTACCAGCAGACACTTCAAACCAAACCGAGACAACACACAATTAATGTAAGCTGAACGAAGCAAACAGCAAGGAGAAGAAGCAACGCTGCTATTTAAGTGAGTGAATTATAGGGCTTTTTGTTACTCAAGATCACAACTATTTGCACCCAACAGCAGAAGGGGCTCCCACCATCTATAGAAGACCACGAACACCTAACACCCATCTCGCAGCACCTTGACAAGGACCAAAATGGTGCATCTCGGCTTGGGGCGACCCTCAGCAACCAGCCAGGAGGAACGCTTCGCCTCGTGGCAGCACGTTACCCAGAAGAGCAAATCAAGCCTGAACTCTAAAACGAGCACCGGCGTCCGATTTGTTCCCAGGTATGATTCTGGCTGTTTGCTCCAACCTGCATGTTCAGTGCCGGCACCGCCACCCTGCAGCTTGTTTCCTCGTTGCTGGTTTAACACACTCAGGCTCAGCTGAAATGTTAAGGATAGCGTAAAGCCCTTGCATTTACCATGGCTTTTCTGAGACAAAAGGCTTATTTTGTAGGATGCTGGCTAAGAAGTTATTCTGGGAGCAAGGGGAATGCTAATAGAATGAACAGACTAAGAGGATGAATTTTACATTTCCATGCATAAATTCTTAATGAAGTTAGAGCATGGGATAAGAATAGACTTTACAAAATAAGCCATGGTACAGACAAAACATGAGAAATCAAAATCATGCTAGGGAACATCATGAGTGCTGGTATTAAAAAAAAAAAAGGGGGGGGATAACAAGTTCATCCAGTTCTAAAGGCAGAATTAAATCCTAATTTGGCCATGAATTTTTAACAGAAATTGGTCCGTATTTGAGTTATTCCTTTGGAATAATATGAATCTTCACAGCAAAAGCCTAGCTTTTATCTTAAAGTCTGGGAAAGCAGTGATAACATATCACCAACCAGCAGGCAAACAAACTGCTCAGAGTTGTGAGCCTCAGAGACATACATAATGTACAAGGCAGAATGAACATAAGACCAAGCCTGGAACATTGATTTTTATATAATTACAGATTGATACGTCTCTATAAACTGTTTTACAGTAATTCTGGGGAACCCACAAAGGTGATATATTACTAAAGCAACGTTTCCTAAAATTTACATCATAGAAGCTCTTCTGAGATGTGTTCTACATATGACTTCTAACATGTACATCCCCCTATAAATAAGCATACATATTTGTGTGTGTGTGTGTGTGTGTGTGTGTGTGTATATATATATTTAAATAAAACATACATGTCAGAATTTTGGAACATTGAAGCAGATTTAATAATTTACGATAAATTGGCCCAAACTGAAATCTCTGCTCTGAACTAAAGTACAGAATAGACAGATATGGAACTCTCCATGACTTCTGCAGTCTCCAGTGAAAAATGCATTTCAAAATACTAAAAACAGTACTGAAAATTTTGCAGTGCTAAATTGTGTTATACTCTACTACAGCACATTACAAAATAGCTATAAATAAATAAACCTAAACTACCATAATTAGCAGCAAAAATATACAACAACATTGCTCAGAGATTTTTAAAATAAATATAGCTCCTTTTAAAATATCTCAGATATAAAAAAATGAAAATGTAGATAAATAGGAATATTCATCTTATACTTTACTTTCTTGTTTTCCAAATTTTGACTAGCAGAGCTAGCATTACGCAGATTTGGTAGATCAAAAAAAATGTAAGCACATTTTGGACTTTTGATATTTTCAAATGAAAATAATTTTAGGCTTCTGTCCTGCCTATAAAAATGGAACTAGTAAGAAACACAAATAATGTTTTCAGCCCTTCACATTATTTTGTGCAACAGATGAACTACCAAACAAACAAATACACCAAGACAGCACAGATCACACACACAAATGAACACCACCTGCTTGTCTGAAGAAGGTATTTTCCACGGAGAAACCATGCCTTGCGAAACTCTTAAATAAAGCACTTCTCACAACATTGATCACTTACAACAACAGTATGTACAGAGTAGACCGTGGCGTTCTACGGTGAAGCCTGCAGCTGCCCTTATACCTAATAAGAAGGGAAAAGTTGCAGAAGCGACAGGTCACAGTTTTGTGATCCATCTTGGTGTCGGAGGAGGCTGCGCACAGGAAGCCATGGGCTACAGGCTGGAACACGTCCCCATGGGCTGCTCCTCTGTATCAAAGATGAGTGCAGCTGCAGTCAACTCCATTTTGTTCAATTAATTGCAAGTTCTCTGTGAGTGAAATGCAGACACTTGTGACTTAAAGGAACACTTCTGGTAAATATTTGTGTGTTGATTCACTTGGAAAATTGGGCCTTTAATGATTTTGGAATGTTCCAATTTCTCGGAAGCAGAATGGACAACCAGTTGCATTGAAGTGAAACATGGAGGAAAGCTGATATGGATTTTGCCAGATTTATTTTAGATGAACTTTTTGGCACTAGAAATTTGCTGAGAATTATAACCTGACCTGTTTTGTTATTTTAAATTTCTCATCTATTGTCAAATAAAAATGAGCATCACTAGAACACAAGCAAGAACATCATAGCACAAAAAATACCATCCACCTTCTCAGACAAGCTATAACCTATTATATCACTTCTACTTGTGCAGCAGATCTTCTAAAAGAAACAAAGTGTTACTCCCACAACTTTTCTTTTTTTAAATGTAAAAAAATACCTATTCCAGCCCAGAGATGTGCCAATGAGGCTGTAATTGCATGTAATTGTATTTTAGAACGTTAATAATTCATACTGACAGTGTAATGTAAACTAGGTTAGAAGATTGTGCTCTCAAGTACCACACCAGGGATTGAATGACAGAATAATAAACACTAGCCAAAGTAGCAAAATTTTAGGAGATAAATGAGGGTAAGAGAGAACTTGGAGGATGAGAATATGCATATTTTAGATGAGCAAACAACAACAGGAAAAGAGAGATGTTCAAAAAATGAAGGATATAGATGCAGCCTGTAGAAAACAGAGTATGAAAGGATATGTTGTAGACGGTGAAGTGGTGTTGCAGACCTTCTGGTATGGCATTCAAACAAGAGTTTAAATTTGATGCAAAAGTTCAACATAGATCAGGGTGGCTAGACACAGCTGAAATGTGACACAATTTTAAAAACTGGTGCAATGTTTCCCTGATAAGTTTTTTTCCTTTTTTATATTCTAAACTTTCCGTAAGCTTTCTGGTTAATATCAATCTGCTAAATGGTTTATCTATCTAAACCAGAAATTGCAACTCAGGGCTTCAAATGGTAATTTTTTTTTTTTTTTTTTTTAAGAAAACAGATCCAAAAGGAATGTCCTGGTCATGGGCAGGAATAGTCCCATACAAATGCAAGCAGCTGTGTCATATAATCTCTGTTTCTCCCTAGCTAAAGTCTGTTAAATTGACACTGGGTCGGTATTAGTACTCGTCCACTATTAGCACTTTGGTACGGGATGTAAGCAGGCCTGTCTGTACACTCACAGATTTCCCAAGTCAAAACAAAGTAGTACCTGATGGCCTCATAGTACAATTAAAAACCAAGTTTTATAGACAATTCCATGCATTTTCCAGAGACTTCAACAGTAATAAACACACGACTGCCCGGTTAAGAATATGTTTTTCTTTCTCAGAGTGATTCCCTTGCCAGGAATCTTTCCATGTCCATGTTGTTTCTGTATCTGCATACAAGATCAAAAGGAAGAGACTACACGAAAGGAAGAATCTTGCACAGAACTGAGCACACTACAATTTCTTTGAGGAAATCACTGTTATTTGAGGATGAAGACAGAAAAAGTAAAAACTCAGTATTTACTACAGCATTTTAAGAACGTTCTGAGCTTGTTGTTTCTCACGTGAAGTTGCTTGCTTGCTCCCAGCCATTCCAAACTCTCCGAATACTGCAGAGGCAGTTAACAAGTCGGCTCGTATGCAGGCGTACAAGCAGATCAGAGCCTTCAAACACAATTATATAGAAAAAAAAACAGCTATGAATCACTGTGTTTATAGGTGAAAAGGCTAGCAAACATTAAAGCACACCAACTTCTCAAGCCAGAGGTACATACTCCCCCTCTGGGAGCCTCTGACTCGCCGGGTCAAACCACCAGGTTACGCTTCACAAGTGGTTACAGAGGGCAGCCTGCACGGTGAGCCTGGAACCAGACAAGAATTCACACCTCATGCTCCAAATCCCAGTGTTTAACTCTTCCACTGCTGCAAAGCCAGGCAGGACGTGGGGATTTTAGCATTTACACAATGTCTCCACATGAAAAATATTATACAGCCCGACTGGGAGAAAGATGAGCAATGCTTCTCTTGACTATTGTAAGGGAAGCCAAGCATCTCCTCCACTGACACCGCTACCCCAGAGAGGCAACCTCAGGGAGCAAGGAGAGAGTTAAGAGAGATGCCAAAAAATCAACACATTTCTCTGGAGTGATCACAGGCTGTGTCTCACGTCCTACTGCTTTACCAAGATGCAGCCAATGCTACAAACGTTGCCATACAACACAAGACAACTCCCTGAAATTGCCAGTTTCCCAGTCCAGCCCTCAGCTGCATGTTGGTGTAAGGCAACAAGGCAATGGAGCTACTAGCAAGGTAAATGAACTCTTTCAAATACTGCACACAAGACTCCATACCAAAGGCCACTGTGCCTGAATATTTCCAGCCACGTAGCAAGCAAGCAGTTTCCAATCCGCGTAAGAAATCTGAGCCAGTCAAGTTCTAGGCATCACCAATATCTCTCTTCCCTGTGGTCTCCATCTCCTAGATGTAGTCTCTGCCTCCATCTCCTATTCCCAAGAACAACAACTGGTACAAAAGAAAAGGGATAGAGATAAAGATAAAGAGAAAAATTTCCATTAAAAAAGAAATGAATTCTGGGAAACTCATTCAAAGTGAGATGTAGATTACAATTCACTTGCCAAAAGATTACCTACACAAAATTCACCATTTCATATTATGCATAATGACGTATTCACAAAGTTGTTCTGTTACTCATTATAACTGCATTGCTTATCTACATTGCTTCCAAAAGAGTCGTTACACCCTGTTGCAGTAAAGGCTGACCAATGGTTTAGCACAGTTAAGAAAGGGGAACCTGTACCGAATCAAGCACTAAACCAGGAAGGTATCACTTGCTGCCAAAACAGAACGATTTCCAAATGTCATTCAAGCTGAATATAGCCCTTTTCATTAATCCTCTGGCATCTGTCAAATAAGATACTAAGCAAAACAAACTTTTAAAAGCTGTATCAAGTGACTTTAAACTAAGAGGAAGTTTAAGTAGAGAAAGGAAACTATCACCAATTCTTGACACACGTTGAGGTATTTCAAAATAAGAATATAAAGAATCTCATTAAGTTTGAATTCTGAAATGTTTTTTGGTGTGAGTTACAACTCAGTCTGATTAAGTTTATATACCTAAAATGTTTGTTAGCAGTTTTTTAGCTAAGCTAGCTGGATGGCATTTTAAGCTGATTAGTGAATCCTATTCAGTATACCATTAAATGCACTCTGGTGCAGATACCCCGTCAAAACCCAGAACACAGGTATTGGGGACGGGAAGAGGGGACGGACACACGACACCAAGAATAAATCCTTGTACCATGGAAGGGATTTCTACACCTGCCTTGAAGTCAGGGACTGGAGTCGCACAACCTTCACCAAGACCCACCAGCAATCCCAGTACATAAACAAAGAGAAAGAACGAGTCTCACACGAGACCCCATTCAACCAAGGCAGGTTTCCCCATCCCCACCCTCTGGTGAAGCTGAGCTGGTGGGCACGCTGCGATGCCCGGGAAGCCCATCTGTTCACGGCAATAGAAAAGACTCGCTGAGGACACTGCACGTCGCACCATGCTCACGCACCCGAACAAGCCGTAGCTCTAAATATAGGTCTCCCCTCATCCACTGCAACAGCTTATATGAGAAAGGCTTTTAAAAAAAGGCAGGCAACCCTCCCAGTACATTTGTCAAAAGTCTGTGTATAATATATTCTTGTTGCTTACCACAGTTATTGATTAAATGTTTGTTTCCGATAATAGGGTTCTTATGTAAATAAATATATTCTTAAATTGTATCACAGATGTCCATAAAATCCTAATTATTTAAACTCATAACACTGTAATTACACATTGATCGAGTAATTATGTACTATGCTCAAACACGAAGTATTCTGGAGCAACATTAGGTTTCCCATTTTGTTTTACTGAAGACAGCAAGGATCTGAGCACCGTCACATTCAGAAATGGTGACCAGATTTCATACAGGCTAGAAAAAAAATAATCTTTAAAACTATTCTGCAGAGCTATAAAAAAATTAATAGCTATTATCAATAAACTTTATCAAGGTTAGAACCTCTGAGGGAAAACATTCCTATAAAAATCATCTCTACCATATATCCCTATAAAAATATGTTCCACAATTGGCATGAGTTCATGAAATCAAAATAGCACAGGAAACCATGCCTGGAATAATGCAACTGAACTCAGCTCTTCCCTTGATTGGTTAGGATAAAGGAAATTTCCACCGAGGTTTCACCTCGCCTGCAGCACCCAGAGGCCAGAACTAAGGCACCTGAACACTTTCACCCTTGTTACCACAGACAAATGAATCCATTTCTAGAAGTATTTGAACTAATTTATCTCTTGCTGAGGGAGTTACAGGGTGTAATATTCTGTGAAACCGGGGGGAAGTTCATGTTGCTTTAGTCTCAAGGCCCCTCACTTCTACAAGCAACTAATTCATGGCATCTTTTAAGCAACTTAAGAACAAGAATTGCAGTAATTCAGGTTTTGATTAAAGGACAAATATGGGTGTACAAAGACTCACCAACTCATAAAGAGGGCCAGCTGTGAAACATGGCCTCATGTTGTTCAGTAACTTGACTTCCTTGCTACCCCCAGAAGAACACACGCCAGAACCCAAATATGAGATCCACTACTTTAGTTTAATTTTGGACATCATTCTCTTCTCTTCCTAAAGACACATGATCTGAATTCCAACCCACGGTTGTATCAGCTATAGCAGTCTTATTTCACCTGCTATCAATTTATTTTTATTGTAATCATGCCACCTCTCATCTTTTACTCTTTTGAAATGTTTACGTTGTTTTCAATTGTTCAAAGGTTACATTTGAAATATTTTCATTCTCAACTAGATTAATTCTTTTAGCAGCCAGGAACTTCTGTGCTAGCTGCAGAACGCACCTGATATCAGATGCATGAACAGCTGTTCATTTGTCCATGTAAAAATATCAAAGACACCATGCAAAAGAGGCAAGAAGGGGGGAAAACTATGCAGATACTTGCAAACACAATGTACCGATGGTGAAAAATGACAAACAATTAACATCAAGGCATACACCTTTTAGTTACATTTTCCACCAGTTCCAAGTATCATTTGTGCAGCTATGGAAATGCACCACCGCCTGGCTAACCTAAGGGTGTTAAGCCGTGCAGATCAATGACAGCAATAGCTTGCCGAGACGAACCTTTGCTCTAAGCAGGAACGGCTGTCACTGGTACCGTAACCAAGTAAACAAAACTACAACAAAGAAAGGCAGGATAAAACAGGATCAAGAGCTGCACAGGTGAAAGCAACAAGGGCAAAAATAAAAAGTTATTATAGTAGACCTAAGCTCTTACACAGAGCCATGTCTCTGTGAATCATCAACCATTCAGCAGTTAAAGAGCAGATGGCTGGAAGGTCCCCATATGTGAAAAATATCATCATCAAGAGGAGCCCATAGTAACAGTGAAATAGAACTTGATACTATGACTTTTATATGAACTGTTCTTAAAGATAAAATTATTCACTGACCCATGTCAAAAGCCTGAAGACTGGAGCATTCTCGGAGGAAGAAAAAAAAAGGAGTAAGTACCAAAAAGGCTTTGGAAACCAATCAATAATCATTAGATCCCCTCTCAAAAAGAGCTGTTCTCAACCTACTTTAACAGTAATCTAATTCTGATAATTAATTACTACTTACCCGACTGTTAATTAGCCCCAAGGCTAAACAGCATTAAATCACATTTAATAACCCTTGTAAAGGAACATTACCCAATACCAGCTTTTAAATAACAAAAATTCATTTAAAATTATATTGGTGACAACGACATTAAAACGTGAAGAGACAGCTCCTTAGTCACTGCCCTTCACTCCGCTGCACGTGCTGCCAAAATGAGCAGCACAGCAAGAATTTTCACCACCTGCTGCCCAATTTGCAGGGGAAGCAGCAGCAGCAGGCTGGGCAACCACCTCTCTCCATGACAATGCACAATAAGCCCAGCACAGACGCATGCAACATCTCTATCCTTTGCTGACAGCCTGATTTCCACTCCACAGATGCAATATACATTACTCTCCATTAGAGGGAGAGATGCCTAAAATAGCTAAACTTCGCATTTTCTTGTTACTCCCACTAGAGCTGGCCAGCAAGAGCAATCTCCCTCTGAAATAACAGCCTGCATCCAGGGGCTATTGCATTACCACCTGATGAGTAACTGAAATTTGACCAGCTACATCCACACTGCAGTATGCGAACTTCAAAACCAGCCCTCTGGCGGCTCTCATGGCTCGAGTTTTAAGTAGGTACCACTTAGCTCAGATTTCATAACTGCACACACAAAGATCTCTACCTTGCGCTAGCCTTTGTGACGATCTCACTAGGTATCATCAGGAAGAAACCAGAGGTTTCCACTGGGTCTTGCATGTGCCATACTAGCACAGTGTAGAGCAAGAGCTAATCCTGAACATGAAACATGTCAGCCAGGCTCCCAAAAGCCTTAGTATAAACAGAGCTGTTCTGGACTTCTTCTCAGTTTACAAACTCCTGTACCCCATATTTAAGCGTACTACCAGCAAGCTTCATTTCACTCGTTATCCTTCGTGGACCCTGTGTTGCAGACAGACCTCAGCCTATTGGCTTCTATAAGAAACTAATGAAGATTTACAGTGAATAGAACAGAGTGCAGTAGGATAGCACAGGTGCACAATTCCAGGCAGGGCTTCTTAATGACCACGCTCCAGGCTGTTTCATTTTAAAGCTGGTTTTCTTGACATCAACGATGCCTGTGAGGGTTCCTCTGCTGCACCATACCAGTTGCACATGCACACAGAAGCCAGCAAAAGGTACAGCCAAGAATTCGTATGCACACTCAGGTAGATCATTCATTTTATCTTCTTCCCTGTGCAGGGCCTTAAACTACAAATGAACTAAAAAATTGGTACAAACAAGCAACATCAACCAACACTACAAGGCTGGAGATAAATTACGCGTTACTAGGCTCTTTCATTCTGTTAGGTATTATTCTCTTGAACTAAAAAGCTGTTAAGTTCATAAATAGTTACACCAACGCCAAACTGTTAGAAATTCCTAGTTGATACCTCTCCTTACCTCCACTGAAAAGGATGGCTGTAGCATGGACTAGACGGATTGCTCTGGGCTTGTGAGTTCAGGTAAAATACTAGAGGAGAAGTGACAAGTGCACAGTCAGCACTAAATGGGAATTTAAGGTGCTGCAGACCTGGAGCAGATGTAGGAGAGAACATGTGCTGATGAACATCACTTCCTCGGCAGTGGGAGTACAAAGGAGAGGAGATTCTGACAACGTACCACGGTAGGAAAAAAAAATAAATCAGGGTCAATATCACATCTTCTGTTTATCACATCAATTAAAAAAAAAAAAAGACTTTCAAAGCACACGTTATATCTTCTTAATAAATGCAGTAAACTAAGTGGTCAAAAGTCATTCAATTATCATCCAAACCAAAATGTATTTGTCAGTCAATATAGTACCTATTCAACATTATTTTTCCACTATGAAAACCTTCTGATCTGGAATTATCCAAATCCTTTTTTTTTTTTTTAGAATTTCGATATTTTTTTTTTTTTTTTTTTTTTTTTTTTTTTTTACAGCAATTCCCAGGCTTTCTGGATTGCACATCACTGTCAATCCTTAATGTCAAACTTTCAGTTGGGAAAAATTAACAAAGATGACAATGCCATCAGTGACAGACATAAGTCATTTGTATCACAGCCTTCACAGATTGCAGTTTGGGAGCCATGGTTCCACACCACAGGTATGGTAACAACAGAAATACTAAACGGTGAAAACATGAATTACATGAACCATTAACTACAGAACATTTAGCACTGACAGTGTTTTAAAACAACAACTAATTAAGCCTGAAAGCAGCACTGCAAAATGGGTTTATTCTAATTTAGTGGTGGGGAAACTGAGGCACAAAGAGGTTAAGCAACTCATCCGTAGCACATCCACGGCAGCATTAGGATTACAGCTGAGAAGACTGACTCCCAGCTCTGTGCTCAGTTCTGCAAACTATACTGCTCTTGTAGAGCTGGCAGCCAGCAAGTATTCTTATAAACAGAGAGCACAGAAAATTTCTTTAAGTAGCTGCTTTTCAAGAAGCTGCAAACATAAGCGTAAAAGAGTTTTAACACCTACTTTATTGAATTATACATGATGAGATGTCCTTCACTAGAAATAAAGTAAAAGTTAACTTACAAAGATTGATATTATGAAGAAATCATGGGTAACCAAAATAACGTATCATGAAATAAACAAGTATTATGAAAGCTTTTTGCCCAGATTGCTATACAGGGACAAGAAAATAGGTTTTGAGCTTTCAGATAAGAGAGAATCATACACTGAAATTACTCCTGTGTTGAATCTGTATCAGCTGAACATATCAGCTGTAAGTTCAGAACTGCAGGCTGTCACCAAGTTTTGGGGTAGTGTTGGATGACTGATGAACTGAACCCTTCAAGGGGTTATTTGAAAAAAATTAAACCAAGTGTTTTAGTACCACCATTCCTTTGGGAAAATTATACAACTTACTACCTGATTTGCCTGAAAAGTGACATTTTCCTTCTTAAGTGGTGATATAACCACTTTTATTTTTTCAGTAAAGGGAATCCAAATAGAACAATCAATTTGGCCATAAATACATCATCTCCAGTTGGAGTCTTTTGGTTTTTGCACATAACTATTATATTCCAACCATGCAAAGTTACAGAAATTGCAAAAGAAATGAAGTATTTAACATCTGAACAATGTAAGTCAATCTTAGAATTCACCTATAATCATTACCAGAAAATGCACTGTTCCTTAGATCTAATCCTCAAATCTCAATGCTTAAATGCACCGTGTACATCCCTACTCTATGTAGGGAGTCACAACATGCACAGAGTACCAACCACATGTATGTTCCCTGGTATCACTGTACCTTCAGCCTTTTCCTTTTTAAAATTTGGACAATGCTTAACAAAATGCAGTCCTGTGCAATGTTTAGAGTGCTTATATGTTAGAACATAAAGTAGTGCCACCATATTTTTACAACTATAACTTTGATTTTGATTGAGGGATGAAAAAAGTTTCTATTTATTGTACTTAAACATAGCACCTAGCAAAAGGTAAATCTGGGATGTGCTTCAGCTTTTGTTTTGTATTCAGACATTTTACATTGGAAATCCTGAAGTCAAGCACGTTTGTTAGTGTTCCCTGCTTTTAGTTTCCTACTGAATCCAAATACTTCATATCAGTAAGCAACCTTTACATGTTGGAAATCCTCCCCACTAGCAATCTCTGCTTAAACAGCTGATGAGCTTTACAGTCTGCAGACAGGAAAGGTTAAGCCTGCCTCTTACCGTGCTCCTCCCTTCACTGTGTGACAGATTCATTTAACCTCCTCTACTGACACACGTAGTATTAAATACACATCTTCCTTAATTTTAGCTAATAGAAATAATAATCAACATCATTACCAACATCATAAATAGCAATTTTCACTAGTAGATTTCAAAGCATTTATAAAGGCTCCAGTATTAAAAAGGAATTGTTCATATTTCATTTGTAGAAATACATATGGCAATGTAAATGCAGATTATTATTTTTTTTTTTTTGCTTCAAATTTCAATTAGGAACACATCTGAAAACTTTTAAGAAGATTATAAAGGTAGCAAAGGATTCTTTAGATATGAGCCCTGTGACTGCTTTCTGGCAGATTATTAGAAGCACTTTTTAAATTTGAAAGAGTGATCTAACTAGAAAGACAGTCACAAACGTTTAGTTTCACTACATTAATTAATGCTAGGTATAAAACTTAACCACAACGCACCCCATTTAAAAACATTTAAATATTGCTCTTTTTTGGCTATACTTTATAGTAAATGCTCCACAGAAATAGAATGTTAACATTCTCAAAATGAAATTTCGTGTACAGCCAAATAAGCATGACAGATAAAGTTCTAAGAAATAAAAGCAATGTTCATTGGCACAGAATATTCTAGCTTGTTTTCTTCATAGTTTCCATTTGAAATGTTTAAGTGCAATTTATTTTACACAACAGTCCTTACTGGATCCGCAGAGACGGGGCTCCAAGCCTCTGTTTCCTCCGTTTCATCATTGTGCTGATACACTGTTTCTTCCCAGAATAAGAGGCTTAAAGCCAGAAAGGAGAGCCCACCGTTATCACTCCAACACAGAGCACAGAACAATCAGTGCAATCCCGAGCTCTTCATGTACCCCCGGTGTCACAGAGACCTTAGGAGTTCAGTAATGGTCCAGATTAATCACACGGCTCACGTCAAAAATGTAATTATTCAAAAAAAAAATCTTCTATGTATAGCATCCAGAGAAAGGAGACGAAGCCCACCAGTATGAAATGAAGGCACAGAAAAGTCAGAGACAAACTAAGAACCTGACCTGCCAGGCAGACAGCAACGTGCTCCTGATACGCTCGGGCTTAGCGCTCAGCAAATCAGCGACAAACTTTTCCTGGGCTCCAAGGAGCAGGAGCGGTCGCTCTCACCAAATCAAAAGGAAAGCAGAAAGCCAAAGGGAGCGATGGCACACTTGAAAGGATTCTGGCAGAAATCTCGCATACCAGCTGGCAAACTCACACTGCGATAGGAATAGAGTCACCGCTTCCACCCGAAGCCCTTGCAGAGTCATCCGCGGCGCACGGAGCAGCTGTTCTCTACCGACGAGCAAACACGTGAACTGGCCCTTTTCGGAAATCAATCCACTTAAGAACACACGCAACTTTATTCTTAAAACATCCTCCTGCAGCTACCGAGCCGCGTTTTAGCTGCGGATTTCATGGATTCTGGCACTGAAACGAAGCAGCACAGAACCAGCGACCGCTGCAGCCGGGCACTGAAGGAGGGCAGGGGGAGGGAATCACCCCCGGAAGGATACAGTGTTCCCTCGCACAATGCAAGTCTTGCAGTTTTGTTTGCAAATGGTAATTGCAATCAACTCTAAATCAATATCATGCTATTACGGAAACCGCCATAAAGTAATGACAAAAATTCCTAAAATGTGTTAGTTGTAAAAAGTCAGCTTTCCAAATAAAATTTCCAAATATATATTTTTGATAGACTTCAAGTGTTGCATCACTTTTCTTAAAGACCATATTTAGGCACTGCTGCTACTCACAACACTCATCAATCAAGCCAGATTCCAGATGACAATCCTTATCTTCAGATCCTCCCATGATTCAAATCGCAGCAGGAGTGCCCCACACAAGATCACAACCTCTCAACAGCTACGTCCCATCAGGAAAACAAATCGTCCGTCTCAAAAGTCAACCCCAGGGTGCCCAAGAGACTTTCCTTTCTTGGGTGGCTGTTCCTTCAACAAACAGAGCCCCCCCAGACACCACCTCCAAGGTAAAGAAAGTGCAGCAAGCAACAAAAAGTATGAACACAAATTTGATGTTTGTTGTGTATAATTTTATTATACTTATTAAATGAGAACTTGGATTAATTAGTGGAAATCTGTTAATAAAAGCTGCACAAAAAACTTTTCTCACTTCTAAATCCTTGGCAAAAACCCTCCATGAATTCTTTATGTCTGAGATTACAATATATACAGAACACTAAAATCCTCCTTATTCACTAAATCACTTCTTTTATAAAAACAATGCTTCCAAATTATTTTTGAAGCCTAAAGTACAAATAGCAATGTTCCTACAGAGTCCTGCAGGAGGAATTCAGCACGTTCCTCCTCCAGTGCCAGCCCCACATATCAGTTTAGGAGCACTGGGTTATTTTTGATCTACTGCCTGTGAGCTGCTCCGATGCAGCTCAGAGAAGGATGGAGCAGTTAGAATATAGCACCTCTCTCTCTCCTCCACTATAAAGATATCTCAAGCAGAAAGCATTCAGTGAAGGCATTACTTCTTACTCTATTTCCGAATCCAAGAAAGCACAGTGTGCAAAAGTAGCATAACTCCTCACTCCTTTCCAGAACCATTTCTTTCTCCATTTCCTGTCCTTGAGGCACAGTGCTTGCTTCTAGCAGAGAAGCAGCATCGATCCCCAGCAGAAACGCTCACCCTCCAAGATGAACAGAAACTGAATGATATACTCCATTTCTCCGCAGATACGGAGGAAATTCCCGTGGCACCTGAGCATTGCAGGATAAAGACATAAACCAGTATTAAAGCTCAGATTTTTGTTTCCTGCTATCAAATTTGTTGTTGTTTCCAAGGTCTAAGCATTACAGTTTAAAAAGAATACAAGTAGAAACTGATACAAACTGGTATTCAGCACATCCTCCCAAAGAAATGCCTTGGTGTGTTTTTGTGTTATTTTACTGTCAAGAAGCTGGGGATAAGTTTAACAAATTATTATGAAGACTTGTTTAATGAAACACTCTACAAAATTTCTAGAGCTGCAGAGACTTAGTACCTTTGGGTGAGGTAGAGAGCACAAGCCCCACAGTAGGCATAAATTGCCTTAAAAATAGATTAAAAGGAACAAAAACCACCACAAAAGCCTTGTATGTGTCTTTATCGAACATCATTATTTTGCTTACCATATTTCATAAAGACAGACATAAAAACTTACAGTAAATACTATTTCATATCAGCGCCTATCACCACCAAAACGGCAACTTGTAATAGTTGAATTATTTAAATGTGTTACTATCTAACTGCAATTAATCTTACACAACAAGGCAAGCATTTGGTCTTTGATGACACATATCTTTATGACCATCAAAAAATGCTATTTTTTGGTGAAACAACTATTTTTACTGGATATATTCTGGATAATTATTTTTAATGCTTCTCGTGTCTCCAGGTTCTTTCTTCCTCGGACATGCACTCAAAAAGAAAAAGTATATTTGATACAGATGTTGGATGACAGGAAAGAATTAAAAAATAACTTGCATATGAAATTAAAAACTGGTGTCACAAGTTCAGTTTGCTGAGGAAATTACTATTTTCAAATTTAGATATAATTTGGGAAAGCAATATTTTCTTTTTATAAAATTTTATGTTTGGATGGTACTAAGATTACAGCAATCCAATCTAGTAAACCTGCCTAAGAAAACACGAGGAGTTCAAACATACACCTACATTGCTCATAAAAAACCTGAACAGGTCAATAAAGTTCATGTTATAAACAACTGAATTTATTAAAAATAGGATACTGAACAAGAAACCAGATGGCTCAAATGCATCCCCAACTAGATTTAGCGACTGCTGATTAGCTGAGGAGGCAATCAGATGAAATAGTGAGCTCCAGTATTGTGTTGTATATCCTGCAATCACAAAGAAAATTTGCACTTTACAGCCTGGTCTCTTGGAAGCCGCGTTGCTGTTATGCACATGAGCACACGAGCGCTTCATCGCGAGCCTCGTCCTGCTGCGCAGTCCTCACTTTTGTCCTTTCAAGTCTGGAACGTCTCTAGTGCACTTCACGTGCAGGTGCACATCAAAACCATTTGAAAGCTGAAGCCATCAGTACAAAAAACAATCTCCGTACACACTGTAGCACCAAAAGAACAGAACAGGGTAATGGCTGCAAGTAATTAAACCGCTTCCACTAATAGGAAGGAGATCAAAGTTTGGGTCTCTCACTTCACATTTGCTGTTTGATATTGAAGAAAATATTCATGAATGGTAATTATTTTTTGTTAACAAAGCATGAGAAAAACATAACCAATACATTTATATGCATAATTTATTAAAGGAAAACTTTGAACTCGGGTTATTGAACCACACCAGAGACAGAATGCAACTACTTGTTCCTCTTCTAATGCTTGTATTATTCAACCTCTTTGCAGCCTACAACTCAGTTGAGAATAATTTCTTTTAGCATTTTAAACGTAACCTTCCACAGAAACATACAGCCTTTAAGCACATTGACAACAAAGTGGTATCTAGATAAACAAGCATTCCTCTTCATGTCACCCTGCTTGCAATTCCCCCATCCTATTCACTCTGTGATGATCATTTTAAGATAAGACTGCAAGACCTCCAGGGCAAAACCATCTTTTTACGGTGGGCTTGTGTTCCCTTCTGCTAATATGGAAGAGAACCTGCTAATCAACAGACTTCACAGGCTCCATCCAACCATTCATGTGGTTCAGCTTTTACACAAGACCTTCTTTATGTGGCAAAATTCCTCACGTTCTCCTGCCAAAAATACTGAGACATCTAACTCCGCTTCTTTTCCTTAGTGCAAGCAAGGGTAGGAACAGTTGTCCATGCCTACAAACTGTTCCTGCACAAAAACAAAGTCAACTAATACAGACCCAAGTAAATATGAAGCCATGAGTCAGATAAAGAAAAAGTTAGAAGTGTTGTCAGGAAGAGCTCTCCCTTCTCCATTCAGTGATGACAAATACTCTCACTAATCCACAGTCTAAAACCTTTCTAACTCAACAGTCAACCAAAACAATCACCTACCAAGCAGTAATAGAGGAAATAGTAAGAGGAAAGGGCCTAGGAATCCTGGTGGAGGCCAAGTTAAACATGAGTCAGCACTGTGCCCTTGCTGCTAAGAAGGCTAACTGTAGGCTTTGCTGCATTAGGCAAAGTATCACCAGCAGGTCAAGAGAGGTGATTCCTCCCCTCTACTCAGCATTGGTGAGGCCACACCTGGAATACTGCACCCAGCTCTGGGCTCCCCAGTACAAGAGAGAGACATGGACACACTGGAAAGAGTGCAACGCAGGGCCACCAAGATGACAGAAAGACTGGAGCATGCCTCCTGTGAGGAGAGGCTGAGAGAGATGGGACTGCTCAGCATGGAGAAGAGGCGGCTCAGGGGGATCTTATCAATGTCTATAAATACCTGAAGGGAGGGGGCAAAGAAGACAGAGCCAGGCTCTTGTCCATGATGCCCAGTGACAGGACAAGAGACAATGGGCACAAACTGGAACACAAAAGGTTCCATCTAAACCTCAGGAAGCACTTCTTTACTGCGCTGGTGAGGGAGCACTGACACAGGTTACCCAGAGAGATTGCAGAATCTCCCTCCTTGGAGATCTTCAAAAGCCACATGGACGTGGTCCTGTGGTGGCCCAGGTGTCCCTGCTTGAGCAGGGGGTTGGACCAGATGGCCTCCAGAGGTCCCTTCCAACCTCAACCATTCTGTGATTCTGTGAATAATCAAGTCTTCCTTCTACTTCTGGTTTGCTGGCAAATAATGACTTCATCCCCAGATATGATCTTTTTACAGTAGTTAATGTACCCCAGCCTCCAGACTAGAACACAGAAAAATGCTGAGTGGCTATATATTTCTATATAATACAATTGGTCCTGAACTGCTACAAAGGCTGGAGTTTGTGCAGAAAATGGATGCACCTCTTGAGGATTTCTGGCTCCAAGCCAGAGGCTTCATCCATCTGTCAATTCCTGCTTCTCCTCCTGTCAGTGAAGCAAAGTCAAGGAATGACTGTCAATGACTCAGGACCTAGCCACATCCATAACTACCCCTACTCATTAGCTGCAGTACAACAATATCTTTTCAGAATAAATTTTATTTTCAGAATTTATTTTTTTCACATGATGTTCACTGTTAAATTGGTGCAAGCAGAAGAAAATCCTCCAGAAGAACTAAGAAATGCCTACAGTATATATTTAAGTGCACACTGTTAGGCCACCCTTTTTGACAGAATGGTCGAATAAGTTCAATGGTTCGAATAAATTCATAAATACAATATGTTTATTTTTTTTAATATATATATATATATATACACACACACACATTATAATTATTGCCTTTCTTGATACAATTTTCTCAAATTCCTGATTCAAAGACTAACAGGGGATTTATATATTTTTTTAAATGAAGTAAGCACTCTGATACTGGAATATCCAAATCAGGTGCATCAGCTCCATAGGACCCTCTTCAATGAGCCTATATGCTTATCAATACGGCAGCAACACAAATATACATAAGCCACAATGCACTACTGACTTCTTAAATAGTTATACTTTTCAAACAAAAAGAAATCATTTGGTAGAATTGACAACAGAACCTGTAATTCCAGAAAATACAAATAATCAACTAGATAACAAATTCAACTAACTGAACACATTTCAATTCTTCCTAGACTTTCAGTCTCATTAGTAGCTGCAACCTTGTATTGAAATTTATGGCCTGGATCTTCTTGACACAGGTTGCTAAATTTCTTCACATAATGATGGCTTAAAAGGCACTCACTTGTGGAAGAAAGTTAAAGTGAAGTAATAAAAACTAAAGGTGTTAAATCAGTGTAGAAACAAAACTTTCAGTCATTCAGCTTAGTTACTACTAAATAAAATTTTACACATTTGAAGGATTTCATTTCTGTCTCAAATATTTCAAATGTAAATGTTTGAGCAGTTTTGCATCATACCCACCTCCACACTTGACCGAGGGAAGTGAAAATCTCTGGCATCCTCAATTTCAATTCCAAAAGTTTTGTTACAAAAATATCTAAGTTACATTAACCAAACAAAAAAACTGTTGGTAACTCACTACTCCAGCAATTGTTCAAAGAACCTTCACAATCTTAAACTCATGAACACCATTGTTCTTACAAATCTAGCAAATACATCTAAACTAGCCTTTAAGGCATGCTGGTAAAAATAAATAAATAAATAAGAATTAAAAAATATCAGACTTTCATGTTCTTCTTTACATAAGTCACCGAGTGGTTTAGCACTGTCATGTGAACTAAATAAAAAGGTTTGGTCATACCCCATCTAAAAGAAAAAAAAAAAAGCCCTTTTGATCTGTTGTATTGTTCGGCACTGAATCACTGGCACTACGCAGCATTTTCCAAATGCTGCCTCTTATACAAAGGAGAGAGCTCACATTAAAAGATTGAAAGTTTTTTCTCATTAAAACCAGAAACCTGAGGAAGAAAGGTTATACGCTGTTGCGAGCTTTGTGTAGCATACAAGCTTTGGGAAGCAATTTTAAATCATAACGCAACAGCAGCCAGTTCGAATGCTTTCTCTTTTATACAGTGCAATCAATAATGCAATTTCCTCCACTACAAATCTGTAAGCATAGTAGAAGCTAAGTTCTCTTACTATCACTGAAACAGTTCACTAAAATTTTTTAAACCCCATGGTACTAAAAGAAATGTTTGTTACTTGTTTAAACTGCGTTTTAAAAGCTTACTTTTCCCAACATTTGCTACTTTGTTAAAATATCTCTATTACACTGACTGCTCCACAAACACCTGACCTGCATGGCCCAGGAACTGTGTACTGAGATTTCTGTCAACACAGACTGTTTGAAGAGCAGTGATCAAAGTTGTCCCTATCACATAAATAATCAGTGACTGCTATGGAGTCACTTCAGGGATGTCAGTGCAAGCAACACTCAACACTGCAGTTACTACCATACAAGGATCAGCTGAAGCTGATAATTAGAAGTAAGCTTACACTACTACTACCATTCCTACTACACTTAAGGAAATGAATAGAGGTTTAATATCAGAGAAATGCAAGCTATCTCTTTCCAAGTGTATGACAGATTCTTGAAAACGCTGTCAGAGAAAACAGAGTATCTGTCTATTTATATGATTTCCACAGTGGAACAGCTACATATGTTCAAAACAAACAAGCAGCAAATAAAGAATAGTTGTACTTACAAGCTTCCTCTTCTGGGGAGACTGAGCTCCTTCTGGAAAACAAAAAGAATTAAAATGCAGAGTTAATTTTACTTGCTAGTACGTATTACTCATCTATGTATCAGTAAATGGCCAAGGCAAAATTAACAAACAGCTGGTAATTTTTGAAGGCATGCTTGGTTTATAACTGTGTACAGCACCACTGCACAAAAGAGGTGAATCTGCACACGTTCATAGCACAGTAGGCTAGGACACAAAAGCTACTCATTTTGTCTAAATAATTATTTCCTTCACAGTCATAAAATCATAAGCACTCAACAGAGCAGGTGTAACTTTGAAATTCAAGGTTAAACATAGACATAGCAGTAATTAATTCTGTCCCGCAGCAGCATCACATTTGCGCCACTTCCAGAAGCGCAGCATGCAATGCACCCAGCACCTGCTGCATGTATGTTCACCCAATCTCACCTAAAGGAAAAATTAACGCAAGACAGTGGCTTTTGTTTTTTTCCAACACACACAATACACGTTATATACATCATCAGAAAAAAAAAAAAAAAAAAAAAGACGAGGCCAAAGAAACACAGCTCCGAAGAGAAAACAGCATTTTGCCCCCAAGCAGCAGAAGCGAGGGAAGCCTTGGGATTTCAAGGCACCACGGCTTTAACGTCCTGTAAGCCAGCAGAGCAGCCAGGCGGGAGGCGGGAGCCAGGCCGCAGCTAGGCCGCAGCCAGGCCGCAGCCAGGCCGGCGCCACCAGGTGGCAGCAGGCGCCCGCCGCCGGCCCGGGGCAGTGCGGGGAGCAAGCCCGGGGAGGCCCCGGCAGCTCCCGTCAACCAAACCCAGCGCGACGAAAAAATGAATTTCCTCTCCACGCTCCCCACGCCAAGCCAATGCAGGCTTTGCTCGTGCAGTGCAAGAGAGAATAGGACGCGTGAACAAGACCTTAAAAACGAACCCGTGTGGGTTCTGGGGCTGCTGAATTCCAGCTTTTCACCACAAAATTAGAAGTATATAGCCAATTTCAATTTCTGGTTTTCAGGATACTGACTTAAGTGCTGCATTTTAGTTCCCCCAAAAGAAAAAACTCATTTTTTTTTTTCCACAGAATATTGAAGGAAGTCAATGGGAAAAAAAATCCACTTTTCCCTATTTAGATATGGAGTACATGTTGATTTTAATGATTAACAAGGTTATTGACAAACCATCAATGACTGCTTTGTTAAGGAATATATGGGACATTAGCTAACAAAGTCTTCCAAAGGTACCAAAAACTTGCAGCTACTAGAACTAAAATAAAAAAAAAAAATCATTAAGTCTTAAACATGCTGTTATTACCTTCAAGTATGAGTTCTCTGAAGTTTGAGATTTCATTACAGCTTAACAGTACTGAGCAAATTTCATGTGTGAATTATCACAAGCCTGACAGCTTACAGCATCAAGAAATAAATTCCTGTCATCAGACAAACTTGTCAGGATCTAATCAAAACATTTCAAGTATGTAAGATAATAAATCATTAGCATCTATAACAGGTTGTATGTTTTATATTCTGAAAAGGTACTTCTTCCACTCTCATTTGTTAGAAGGAATTAGTTTCCAGCCATGAAGTCTACATAGCAATGACTGCTCTTTGCCACTGCAAATGGATAAATAGATACAGTATAATTATTACACGCCACATACTATCCTATGTTTATGTATAATATATATGCATATATATGTAACATATCTCTTGCATCATGTGAGCAGACGCATTTCATTTATCCACTTTAAAGAAGACCTAATAGAACAAAGGTGCTTTGGGGGGGGGTGCCTTTTCTAGCCAAAAACAACCAACTTTTCTGAAACAACCAGCCCCAGAAATTCTCCAAGCGGATGTACTAAGCTCTGAAATTTCATGGTAGTGGCTGAAAAGGGAAAACAGTGACCTTTAAGTCTCTTTATCTACCTTCTAATTTGAGCCTTTAGGTTCATGTTTACAAGCTCTGCTCTGGTCATGAGGGCTGAAAGAGGTAACACTCCCTTGTAGCAGCGAGGCTCCAGTAATTGAGACTCTGACATATAGAAAACATACCACAGGAATCATGATCCAGTAATAGTAGTGGACAAACCTTTTTTTTCCTCTACTGGACATTCGTTTTACTTGTATAATAAAAACTTTAATGCTTCCTATATTGTAGCTGTTTCAGGAATAAATACACACAAGGTTAAAAGAAGGATTTGGGCTTTGTTCATAAAATCATCTTTTGAAATCTGTGATCAACTGAGTTTCCAAATGAAGAAGAAAAAGTACTAAGATGACATCTCAATGCAGTTGAACTATTATTCTGTCCATGCAGCAATCGTTGTAACTCTGTACCTCCACCTTGACAAATACAGTGCAGCTGTGGGATCAATAGGCAGTAGTTCAAATTTAATACCTCTGTGGTCTTGACAACAAACAGCACAATCAAAGCAATCAATTTTTATACCTGTTGTTCCACTATGCCTCATTTCATATTAGTCTTAAAATCCCCTTCAAAAGCCCTGTCAGGCGTGCACCAAGCCATGCCCCGACTCCCACAGCACTTTCCCTTTTCCCTGGAGAACCTCCAAGCCCGCACCCTCCCAGCTATTCGCCCTCTTCTGCTTCTCCAGAGCAGAACTGGTAGCAACAGTGCTTCCAGTCCTCTGAATTAAACCGTGAATGGTGGAGCCAACGCCAAAGCATCAGACCTGGAGATTACGTGATTGTGAGCAGCAGAATTACAAGCTTTGCTTCTCCTGAATCACCAGGCAGTGTCTAAAAAGGTTACATCTCAGCGAAGAAGATGACAGACAATGCCTGGAGATGGAAACGAGGAGGGAGCAGACTGCAGTCAGAACTGATGCCCTATTTCAGGATGCTTACTTGGGGCTGCCCACTCTCAGGGGAGCACTGCACGTCTCCAACGAAAACACATACCAGGGATGGGGATACGTTCACAGCGTGGAGACTCAGCTGGATCTTAAGATGGCTTAACAGTTTAATGTGTGCAACGGCACTGAGTTTACATCTCAAAATGATAGGGTAATTTCAAACACATGAAGCACTACAAAAAATGCTGATTAAATAATTATGCAGAACATAACAGAAAAGTCCAACAGCATTTCACAACCACCCTATAAAAGTGAAACTGCTCAGTATCAGTTTTATAGTACAGATTAAATGTTTTAGATACTAAATGATGAGGGAGGTGTTGTGATTTGACTGGCTTCCACCCACTCCACAGAGGAGTTTGGCATTACATGTCCCTGTATCTTTTAAAAATAAAGCACATTTAAAGAGGTAAGATAACCAATAAAAGAGTGTTAAGCTGTGACTGCTTGGTCTGAAGTACTACTTACAGGGTGCAGCTGTAACCCTTTAAGGAAACATGCTATTTTATCCTAAAAGGCATTTCCATACTGGACCACCCTTCCAGTGAGAACACACGTGAACATTCGGGATTTCAAATGGCCTCTTCCAATAGCACACCTGCTTCCCTAAGCACTTTTGCTGCCTGTACCTATACACATTACCAATATCCCTTCATCCAGCCCCCTTGCCACCTGCTCTCTAGGTCAACAATATAACCCCCTAAGTAGAGACTTTTTATATTTGATTTACATGAAGTGATAGTAGCATAGGAATATTTCAAAAGATTGTTCCACATTATTCACAACGAAGTTTTGGAAGTGGAAACAAATAACCACTTTCACAGATCCTACATCACTAAAAAATAAGAAGTGTATTAAATTTTGCAGTACCCAAACAACAGCAACAGACTGTTCTGAAAGTTAATCTTTTGTATCAGTTCCATATTTCAAGGCATAGTTATTAAACATGCAACCTGATCTCTACATGACAAAAGAAGCAGCAGATTTTCAGACTAGATAAAAATGAATCTTGGGAAAGAAATAAAGCATCATAGAATTTATCAAAAGCTGGTTCTGATACCCTCATTCAAAGGAGTTCCTCATATTTGTTTCCTCCTATCTTATCATCTCAAATAATGCAGATATAAAACCAGTTTGACGCCGTAACACACTACAGTTCAGGTTTCACAATAAACTAGATCCTCACTGGCCCTATTATTTTTCAGGCAGCAAATTTAAAGCTAAAACAGAAAATATATTGGACATTTTAAGCATTTTTTGTTGTTGTTTATATAATATAATGTTTAGTGCATGTATCCTGAAATTTTATTCTATAGTGACTTCTTGTATACAGAAACAGTTTTAAAACACAATTGTTTCACGGAACAGAAAGAGTGCTGACTTTTTGCACACATCTATACACACTATGTCGATGGAACTAGAGTCTGGAAATCTATTTGTTCATTGACCTACAAGGCAACCCACATCTTTTAAACAGATATGTATAAAAGTGTGAAGAAAACAGGAGCCCATCACTCAAAATTGTCATTTGCTCTCCATCTTGTAATTTGTCCTTGAATATGTAACTGCACATATGGCACAGACCCACAGGCAAAGTTGGATGCTAGAGCCTGCACTGATGGCAGCTTAAATGTAGTCCTTTCAAATTAAAGTGAGAACCATCACTACCTTCAGGATGTTCCATATTTTTGCCAGAGCAGACAGCATGATTCCTGAGCTTGCCTTTGACCTTGGCTTTCTTGCATGGTAGCTCACTATCATACCAGTTGGGACAATAGACAAATATTTTTACAGCTATAACAGTAAATACATTTCAGTTAATAAGTTAATATTTCACAGATGATGAAATTCCACTGACACTCATTGACCTAGTACCATGCACTCATGTTTTCATTTTTTTCCTTTGCTGACTATATTTGCTTTAGGGTATCTACCAACCAGCAGGGGATTAATTAAATCTCTTTCTATACATAACCATTTGCATTACAGAAATGATATAATGAGGGCTAGAATCTCCAGTTCAGATGGAAAATACAACCTGGCCAGGCAAGGACAAACTGCAATCCATCCATCAGATTAACAGGAAAGAATTTTTCATGGTGATTAAAAATAAACCACCCCACACTAAGCTTCTCTTTCTCCTATCAGAATCTGTCAAGATAAATAATTTCCTTCTTTTTACCATATCATTGTAAATGGTTATTAAAAACAGTGCTTCTCAATTTCTCTCTTAAGTAATGATTACGTCTGAAATTGTTTGCCACACTCATCAGCAAAGAACTTTGAACAGTAACACTAGAACCATATCTGTATTGAATGTCAGATTAACCTATGGAACATACTACAGATGTTGTTTTCTGTCTTTTTAGAAACTAAACTCGGAATCATATTGTTAGATTATCTGCTTAACTACAGAGATGCTTAAAACACAGAAAACAAATACCCAAACGCTTTCCACTATCATTCAAAATATTGGGAGGACACTGAGTTTAATTCCCAGACCCTTCTCAGCACAGTACAGAATTTATACCTGCAAACAAATCCTGAACTGCCAAGCGCAGTGGTTTGCATCTTCCCATATTCCCCGTACTGGCCAAACTGCCTGGAACTGCCTTCTCCTAAGAAATCTCACCTTCATGGCCACAGATGCCAGATCCTTCAGGACAATCTGCACAGCACCAGAATAGTTAATAGTATACCTGTTCACCCAGTGTTATTCTAAATATCCTACAAATTCAAAGCCAACAAAATGTATTCTTTGGATTAGTTCCCTACCTCAACAGAAGTTATCTGTCAGTAGAAATATCATTTGCAAAGCACATTAACATATAAAAACAACTGTGGGAAAAAAAAAACACACAACTGTTTGGCTGACAGACGACCCCATTTCTCTAAATAAACAGTTTATATCAGTCTGCAAACCTATGGGTCAAGAATCAGCCAATGATGCATTTAATGTTTTTAGCATCTTGTGGCCTTTTTCCTCTCTGTAGCTTACAAATCCCTTGCTAGTCAGCAAAAAAAAAAGCCTTTGGGTTTATTTTAAATTACAGTCAGCACAGAAGAAAATAAAGCTAAAAGCCCCTTTAAACTTAAAGCAAAATTCTCAAATACAGCAAATTATTTCCTCGTCCCCCATGAGCCCTCTTGCCTGAGCAACACAAAGTTCTCCCATTGTAGGTAAAGCTGAGGGTCCAGGTCACATCTGTGCATTAACCTCTCAGGAATATATGGCTCCAAAAGTTGCCCACTAACCTTTCATATCACTTAACCTCAGGGCTTTTCATAAGATTAAGGCCTTTGGTTACTTGACCTAAAATAATTACAGAATACATCTCAAAACAGACAAGAATTCACACTTTTCTCAGAATATTTTCAGTGTTGTTCCCC
>VXAA01006435.1:737918-783692 GCA_013399115.1 Anseranas semipalmata
ATATATATATATATAAGTACTTATTTTTTTAAGTAAGCTGAAGTGTCTTCTCCATCTTATGGACATTACATCATGCTTCGAAGCCCAAAATATAACATTACACAGTACACCATGGGCCTGACTGAACCCACTCATGGTAACAAAGGCGACTGAAGCCACACATCATGGCTTGGATAGGCGGATGACAATAAAAATGCTGTATGCAAACCACATTCCCAGTGGGTGAGTGGAGAGCTGCCCAGCCCCAGGACCAGGGCAGCTGCCACAGCTGAGCTACAGATCATGTGCAGATCATGGTACACATCGCTCGCTAAGCAGAACAATGAATGACTTGCAATTCTCAAAGTCTCATTTCCTCCGCAGGATTCATTCCTATCTCTTATTTGGGACTAAGAGCACGGGGTCAGTCTAATTTCATGCTATGAATAAGGCAGCAGCCTTTCTTTTCACAGTAAAGAAAACGGCTAGTTTCATACTTGATCCCAAGCGTTTCAGCTGAGGTTAAATAGTGAATGGTTTCTGAAAATTAAAGACACCTGAGAACCCTGGTCAAATTAAGAACAGCAGGTACAGTAACTCAGCTGTTCAGTCCTTAGATGTCAGCAAACGAATTTACTATCAACTTGATTGTCTTCCTCAAGGCTAAAAAAAAATTTTTTTTCAAACACATTCGCCAAACTTACCTTTAAATAATATGTAGCACATAAAAGATCGTGTTTTCAAGGTGTAACTTAATTTGCAGCAAAAAGTAAATTTAAAGATTACTGTTTATAGTTTGCAGCCCAAAGAGTTGTAGATGGTGCGGAAGCATAGAACAAACAGCAGAGCAGAAGGCATATTTGCTCTCCTATCAGTGAATACATAAATTGCCACAGCAATAGCTTCAGAAAACCATTATGATAACTTACTCCTTGAAATAAACAAGCCACCCAAAATGTATGGATCAACTACATAAAAGGCGAGATGCATGGTAGCCTTCTGCAAATAAAAGGCAGGTTATACTTTAAAATCTGAGAAATAACATACTTAACAAATGCTCCAAATGTCTGTTATATATATTATATTTTTGCACAAATCAGCCTAAGGGAGAGGGAATATTGAGAGGAATAAAGCGCACAGCTTTGACAGCTCATTAATCTTTCTCGTTACTTAATTCTAATTTTACAAGGCCATGAAGCAGATTACTGATCCACCCAGTGTGTGGAACAGGCTGCCCAGCACTGAACACACACCCAAAATAAGGGGAGTGACTGTTCAAAATTCTCTTTCATTTTGCCAGACGGCACGAGTTTCAGAAATTTAAGTCCAAAGGTCATGCCCTACAGAATTTTGGAAAATGCAGAAAAGAGTGTCATCTCAGAGACATACAGGACTGCAGTTGTAATGCTATTGTTAGAAACTGCTCTTTAAATTACTCTGTCTTGACTTGCACCAAAAATTCCTTCAAGACTGGGCATGCAACGATCACAAGGAAACAGTCACAGCTGCTAAAAATGCCAAGAGCATTACAAATAAACAAATCCAGTTTTATTCTCTCCCTTGTTGGCTCGTACTAATATTAATCTATGATTAAGTCAATTGTCATTCCTACTATACACACATCAAGTCCTTAAATGGTTGTTTCTAAAAGAACTGACAGCTGACATCAAGGCTACTGACCACTAATTTTACTTTTAAAAATCTTTAAGCATCTTTTGTTCAGTTTAAAACTCAGTACTCAAGCCCAGCATAATTTTGGTGAGTTTTACCCTACATAAAAGTTGTATAAAACAACGGGCATCTCATCTGAAAACTCCTGGACCTACTCACCATATCCATTCAGTGCACTGGTAATGCATACTGTGAACAAAGATCAAAGGTTACAGAGAAAATTATATTGAAATACGTAGGTAGAGAGAATCTGACACTGTAGTTAGACCAAGAAAAGGTACACACTCAGCTCAATATCAACGTTACCATCAGACATCTAACAGTCGAGAGTCCTGCCTATTCTGTCAGGTTTCTCACTGACCCCCCAGTCACTGAGTATTTGGGAAGCAGACAGGCAGAATGAAGTTGGTTCTTTCTTCTTGAGAGGCATTCTGCACGTCTTCATTTGCTTTGTCAATGTTAAGCTAAGACTTCTGACACATCAACAGAAATTTATCTTTACAACAGCATAGTCCTCGACTAATCTAGACAAAAAGAAAATCTGTATTAGATCAACCTCCCAGTTTAGCAACCCCTGAAAAAAGACCAAGTTTCTCAACAGTAAACCTCTGGAGAAAGTCCTAGGGAAGAGAAACTTCTTAGCTCCTCAAAAAGCCTCCACAATGGAGGCGTCTCCCATCCTGCCCTAAAGCTGCACCAAGTCCCTTCCACATAGATCATGTGAAAACACTCTCAGAAATTGAAAGCATAAGCAATCAATTTTAAAGATATTTAGTAATTAGCCCTAAAAGGAATTCCAAGCACATAAAGCCCCCTTGCCTTCATGCAGTTTATGACTGATAGCATCTGTAACCTCACGAGGCATCCATTAAGTTCAGTAGTTAATTACATCTGTTCTGAGTGGACATTATTTACAGAACAAGCAGATGTAATTTTTCATTGCTTAGCTAGTCTACACGAGGCGCTCCAGCTTACCCCTCTCGAATCGCTGCTTCTCAACAGAAGCGGGGAAGGGGGGACAGGCAAAAGGCGTTCCGATTGTTTTTGCAAAGGAGCAGTTACAGACAATCACCAGCTTTATGAAGAAATCCACGTGCTGGGCACCATAGGAAAATCTGGAACAGGGAGGTGCCCGGTAATATTTACATCTTTGTAAGAAGCCAACAGAATTCGAACTGCTCTTTTTGCCCTCATTGGTGAAGGGTACAATACTGCTCATGTCCTCTGCGCTTCAAATGGCAGCCAAACTGAAACATAAATCCTTCACAGACGTGATGAAAGAAAGGGCTCTGTTGCTTCATTCCCAGATAATATTTACAGCTAAAGCAAATAGCCACAGAAGGATTGTATTTGTAGTTTGTATATAGGAAGAGATTAATCCCCTGGAAATACGAGGTGGTTATATGCTTAGTGTGGCTCACTTCAGAGTTATAACACAAAGGATTTCTACAACTACCTTCTTACAGTTCCTTCTGGAAAACAATATCTTCAGTGAAAAACAGAGTGAAACGTGCTCTCCTATCAGCTCTTGCACACAGAGTTTTAAACAGGTGTTTTATTTGCTTAGGAATATTTATATTACCATAAAGAAATGGCAATTAAATGCTCTTCTTAATTTTGATCAGGTAAAAGAACTGTAACAACCACCAAGCTTAACCTATCTTGGACTACGTTAATTTCAAGGGAACAACACTCCCTGTCATGTTCGCATGTGACAAGACTCTGAAGGTGAAATATAAAATGCAAAACTGCAAAGTAGTGTGAGGCCAAACCCAAGATTAATTTACGGATCAAACTGAGTGTGCTGAAAGGTTTATACTGGTGTATGCAAGACAATCTTCAGACTTAGAGGGGGCAGAACATATCTCGGGAAAGCAACATCTATTGCTTTCAAAATGAAAGCCAGCAGAGCTGGGAATCATGGACACTGACTGACCTCATCCCTGGGCTTACTTTTAAATAACCACAGCCAGGCTGGTCCTTCTGGTCTAACATAAATTGTGCAAATGTCAAGTGAATTCAGGTTTTTGGATCTCTGTGATTTCTTGTATGAAAAAAGCATGTGATCTTTCACAGATTTATTTCTGAACAACCTTACATTTAATACAGTTGGATATTTCAGACTTACTTGGTGCCAAGAGATCTGTTTCAGAGCAAAGGAAAATTCATCCCCAATTACAGTACTGGTAAAATACAGACACGCACTCCCAAAGCACAGATTTGAGAAACTGCAGACTGTGCCTAATGACTTTTAGTTCTGATGGGTGATTAGTGTGCTCTGTAATGGACTGACAGAAACAGCTGATTCTATTACGAGGACATGCTCTGGCTAGGATTTTCTCTCTGTTGCGTTTAAATTATAAATATGAACTCTCTTGAAAATATATGAAGACAAAAGATATTAATCAATCTGTAAACTTCTGTCTTCTGTCCTTTACAGTACTTCAAATTAAAACAAACAATGACTTCATCACCGGGAAAAGACTCCCAGGTATTCCAGGCTGGCTGTACTGTCATTACTCTTCCATACTATCAAGCACACAGGCCTCCTAATCCTCTAAGCCTTCCAGCCTTTTGGAAGAAACCGCAAGGTTTTGGCTCATCCAGGTGTTGGCTTCAAAGGCAGATTTTAAGGAATATTCCAGTTCATATCTATGGGTGCAGAAAAAATTTGCAACACTTGCACATTCATCAGAAATTGTCACTGAACAGTCCTTTTCTCCAAACAGGATTTAGAAAGGGTCTTTTCCTGAAACTGATAGATTACATCAGATAGATGTATAAATAAAAGATGTATAAATCTATCAGATAGATTTATAGCTGGTCTCATCAATGTCCTTGTTCGTGCTTTTAGGTTCAATTCAATACATGCTTAAAGCATTCAGCTTATAATAGCTTCTGGGTAGTGAGCACACGATGGCTTTATTTCAACAAATCTTTAACACGGTGTTTTCAGTTCAGTGTCTTTAATGTACTGTGGAAACGCTAGAATACCAGAATCTAAGCCCATGCTTCTCTGATACACATCTCACACAACCTGCAAAAAGTTATATACACTGTGAAGAAAAGTAGCATGCAAAGTGTAAACCACAATACAGGCAAACTTCTAGGACATCTAAAAAATGAAGTAATGAAGTACCAAAGCAGTGCAAACACCAAACAAAAAAAAAAAAAAAAGCCATGTATCTCTGTACAAGCGTTCTCACAGCTGTTTTTCAACAGTTTTGCTGCATTTTTCTTTTGCCTATCCCACTCTGCTAACAATCTGCCCCAATCCCATAGCTTTTCTCAGAGTGGAAGTTACAGTTCTGATGTGCTTACCATGTATGTTAGAGGATGTTTTGTACAAAGAGTATTTGTTATAGATCTTAAAACTCTTAATTTTCATGATATCCATTAATAAAATAAGAATGTTCACAGAAGTTTTTGTATTTTTGTTTGAGAGGGACCAAACTACAAAGAAAAAGCTAAAAAGCTCTAAGTTTAGTGACCATCTGTGAAGAAATAACCCGAATAGCTTGCAAAGACTCAAGCTTTAACTTTCCAATAGCAACCTTCTACCTATATGCTGTTTGGCATAATACACTGTCTTCTCCATCAAGAAAATTCTTAGTTTGTTTAAATGTTTAACTCCTTAACCCCCATTTAGACATGAATGTTTTCTCCCAGCCACCATGGCCACGACACACCTGCAAGCTGCAGGACTCACCGCAGTCTCACAACAGAAGTGCAACTTCAGCAGCCAGAACAAAGGATTATCAAAAGAATCAAAAGTGAGCCTGTAAAATCATTCATCACCTACAAAAGCACACCTGAACTTGGTTTATTAATTTACCTCTAAATTTAAATTTTGTATTAACTGATATTTTTCATTTCTATAAAACAGTTTAGAAACAGATAAAATAGTTTCAACATATTCTGACTGCAACAGGTTCAAATCTCTTTGAATATATTTTCACTCATTTCACTATAGTTTCTCACAAAGGGAAAACACAGCAAAGAAAAGGAAAGATGGAAAATGATTCTTATTTCAATCTTCTTCTTGGGGATAAAACATTACAGCAAATTCACCCCAGTGCTTTAAGCATGTCAGTTTACTACAGCTAAAAGGTACACCTTCAGTCTGAAGCTTTCTGGATTTCAGGGTTTATTTTTAATGCACACTTTGTATTTGCGAAATTCAGGATTTTCATAGTGGAAAGCAAGACCACTATCTAACCCAGGAATTACAGATGATTGGCCATAGGGGGGATTTAAGTAGCATATATAAACCCAAAGTAATCCTGGTGCAGCTTCTGGCGTTATTGCAGATTTACATATATGTTAAATAGCATTCTTGACTTAACATCTTAAAGAGTCTTTTCTCAATTATCTGACAAAAAATCAATTCTTATTAATTCCCCACCATCTTCTTAAATAATGAATTAGACCTTTTTTTTTCTGCCCATCATTTAGTTTTATAGAAGTATTCATCTTTAAAACAATTGAAAACATCAGCTTGACATTTAAGAGAAAAACTGAGATAGCTCACACAGACAAGAACTATCAGGGGTTTCACAAGAAAAAAATACATATCTTCCGAGAAAAAAGCAGTGTTTCTGATGTGGTATGTCCTCCGTCTCACTAGTAGACGAGCTCCCGTGAAAGTGAGTTGCTTTGTAAACATGGTGTTGGAAGGTATTTCAGCGGGAGGTAAAGCAACGCAAATCATCCTCCCTCCCTCCCTCCCCTAAAGCTCTAAGAAGCTAGCCAGGGTTTATGCCTACTCTGCTTAAATTGCAATGGTACAACTTGCTTAAAAATCAATACACGTTATGTCTACTTATTTAAAAATCAATCGACATTAGAGATTAATAAAATATTCTTTTAATTTTTCCAGTAATTATAACCGAATGTTTATAAGCCTCTTTCTACCCAAGTTTAACAATAAATGCAGATGTACACAGCATTTAAATGTATACCGATTCTAGAAAGCAGAAGCTATAATGTAAAACAAACTATGGAGAATCCATTTGTAAAATACCTACTGAAGAGTACTAAACTTTGTTTTTCAGTCTAAATACTTCCATTTTTTCTATTTTCAGTATAATTAAATACACTGAAATATACAATTCCACTGCCTGTTCACTCCTAGAGAGGTAAGGAACAGGACGTAAAACTGACAAAGCAAGTGACTAACAAAAAGAAGATGATATTTCCAAAACAATACAGGGACTTCAATGTGTGCCATTAATTTCAATGGAGACAGTGGGGAATTAAGTTCATTGCACTGTCTGAAAATCTCCCTCTGAGTTTTTCTTCATACGTGACAGGATTTTGCGTTCGTGGATTCAGGTATTCCTATCAAGGTAAGTCAGTCTCTGGAGCCTGAGGAATGCAGGGGGCAAGAAAGGGCAGGGGAGGTAGGAAAAAAAGAAAAAAAAAAAAAAAACACACAAAAAGGCAAATAAACTATGTAAGAGCAAGATACAGAAAGGGCAGATGAGACTGCCTACACTACCAGTTAGCTGTCATGTCCACACTGAGCAACACAACAAGGCAGAACCTGGAAGAGGCTTGAAAAATAAAACTGAAGTATACTTGGCATCAAACAACAACCCTCGTATAACAGGCATCCCAAACACCTACCCAAAGGAGGATAACCCATGGAAACAGCATTGTCAGTATTAACTCTTCAGGAATGATGAAATAAGATGCATGGGCAGAGAGGTGGCTCTGTACGCGATGTTTATCAGGATAAAAATTACAGAGGAGAAGTATCATGGAATCTCTGTGGCTAGAAAACCCAACTGTAACAGTAAAAATGCAGTGTTAGCACTGTGCTAGCAAATCCCTGAGCAGGACAGTGACAACAATCAAGAAACACTAAATAAAGGTAGGGAAGCTGCAAAGTCATGAGAGTGGAAGATTTTAGTTGCCCACACAGACTGGGCCCACACCTCATTAGGATAAGGCACAGAGAGAATATTTTGGACGCAATAAATGATTGCTTCCTGCAAGACTACTCTGAATTCCAAGAAGTGATGCTATTTTGGATTTAGTCTCAAGTCCTCTACATTCTTTTTAATTTTTATTGCCCACAGAACGATTCTGTTTTGAGGTGCAGCATTCCTCCTAGGCAGACGCCTTCAGTCCCCAAAGGCTGATCAGTTCCCATCACATCTAATCCTTCCTTTTTAAACCACCATCTTGTCTGCACATTTGGGCTGCTCATCTCTGCTTGTCTACAGCATCCCACACATGGAGCTGCAAGGTATTAGAAAATGTTATCACAGAAATCCTGGATTTCAGTGTCCTGCTTAGCAACCTGAGTTTAGCCTCAAGAGTATCCCTCCTCTAACATCCTACATCACAAATCCAGTTATCTGCATCTGCTAGCACATCTCCCACTATCACAATCTGCTGCCCCCTCCCCTTTCAGATCACCTCTGCTGCAGGAGCCTCCTCAGGAGGGGACACAGGGGCATCGCCTGGAAAATGGGTCTTGTCTAAAAGATTGGATCCATGCTTCCGAGCGGGTCTGCCTTCTTTTTCTGAAATCCACGTCGTCTGCAGCAGCACAGCCACAGCCAAGATGGAAGTACCCTATAATGTCCTTATAGGTCTCAGCTATGAATGATTCTACTCTTTAAACTGCTCCAGTTCAGATACTTTCAGCTTAAATGAGCAAACCTGTTCTCTCAGTGCTGGAAGCTCCATGAACCGCATGCACACATTAAAGCCCTGCTCCTAACCTACATAATCATATATATTTTGCATTCTGTGCCATAGCTAAAGAACCCTCTACTTGGCCACTAGATTTCTACTTGTATCTTGTGCTTAAACTGCGTTAGGTATTGGAAGCTACTATTAGTTAAGCTTCTCCTTCAAGGTGACAAGCAACAGGACACAAGGAAATGGTCTCAAGTTGCACCAGGGAGGTTTAGAATGGATATTAAGAATTTTTGCACAGAGAGGGTGGTCAAGCATTTGAACAGGCTGCCCCGGGAAGTGCCAGCCAATCTTCTTACTGTCCCTTGTTCCCTGTACAAATTAGAGAATTCTGTTACTTCCACTCTTGTGTCTCTGAACAGGCTAAGCATTCTCCATTTCCCATATGGTCAGACTGAAGTTGGGCAATGTTTTACGTGTGTGATACACGTCACATTAACAAGTTTTTAAAAAGGGAGAAGATTAGAAGTAAATAATTGATTTGATTACAGCAAAATGCCAGATAGGACAATGCAATTTTTTCCATTAATTCCAGCATATGGTACATCAGTATATACTGCACAAGAGCAAATGCGTGTATTTTCTATACATCCCTAGCAATTTGAGAAATGTATTAGGTGAGCAGCCAACACAATGCCAGAACTGATATATACACAACTAACTACTCATACACCTATGTAAGGCCAAACTAACACTAATTTCAAAAAGAAAAGGATAGGAACTGTGAACAGTTCCCTGAAGACAATGTACAGCTGGAGCTTGGAAAAAACGCAAGCAAGCTGTTAGGCAGCATCAAGGACAGGATGGAACATAATATGGAAATTGCCATAATGCCATTAGCTCCGTCAGAAACATATCGGCAGCCATGTCTGGTTCTGGTCATGTCATTCACAAAGACAAATCCCAGGCTCACAGCCAAGACAGCCAGCTACTATTCTTAAAATTAATTTTGCTATGTAATATATAATTGAGCCTGAAACTAGAAAAAATGGGACAAAACTATCTTCAGGACTCCAAGCACTAAATTTAAGGAACAACATTTTAGAGGAGAGTAAATAGTTTGTCCTTCTAGACAAAAGAACAGAAGCATCTTCAAAGGTCTGCAGGGTGACAGCACAGGCACCGCCTTCCATAGTTCAGCATGGGAGTGTCTCCAGTACAACTAAAAGAAATCAACGTTCAGATGCTGGCAGCCTTCATTCCAGCTAAAGTAGCCTTTAGCTGCAGTGATGACAGTCTCTTGGATTCATTGAGTAAACTCATTTGAAAATTCCCATGGAAGGAAAGCTACTCAGAACAAAGGACAATGCTGCTACAAGAACTGATTCATAACATGGGTGCATATAAATGTGCTGGAAATGGAAATTAAAAGTTTCTAATTTTCAGCTGATCACATTTCTGAAACTACAGCAATACAGATTATGAAGTATCTACATTCCCTGTGGTCCTAAAGAGATAAAATGATAAAGTTGGGCAGTGTATATACATTATTCCATACATATCACATGTGTACACACACCACACACACAGACAACTTCTATGAATACACATGCACACATGCCATTTCCTAGGGATATAGGGAAAGCTCACACACTAAGTTGGACGTATGCAAGCTTCAAAGCAATCAGAAGAGCAAATCTTATTCCAGTGCTCTGATGCAGCGCAGATTGCTGTGTTATTTAAAACACACCTTATTTTACAACTGACTTCTTTCTTTGGAAAACAAAGGATTTAAAAGCCACAGGTTTCTGGAATGCATTTTCTAAATATGCAATCTATGGAGGCATTCAAAAATGGTGTGCAATATATTTAGCAGGCAAACTGTTAAAGCTGAATACAGAAGGAATTTTCCTAATCTGCTTAAGGACAGGATTTTTTCAGAGGCAATATGGCCACTGCTATATGCCTGTGTTTCTCTGCACTAAGCCTGTTTATTTTTTGTTTTCTGCTTAGTTTGATTCTCTGGGGGGGATTAATTGTTTTTTTCTTTTTTGTCCTCATGGCAGCATCACTTTATCATCTGATTTTACGGCTGCCATTGCCATTTTCTTTCGGGGCACTTTTTTGCTTGTTTTGTGGCTGATCTTCAGTGAATCCTCGCTAGGTACGTACAGCCTTTTTGGCTTTTTACTCCACTCTTAATACACTATAAGACACTTATGAGAGAGAAGCTGCAAGAGCATCAGCCCTAGTTTTCACCAAGCGAAGACTACAGGAGGATCATCTGTCTGCTGCTGACACACTGAGGTCCCAGCTGAAATACTTCTTAAGCCACAAGCGTGTCATTTGGGATCGATGAAGGTAAATCACCACATCTTTTTACTCCAGGACTAGGAATCACACTGCTGGAGAAAACACTGTGGATGGATCAGGATTTTCTTCCAGGAGAAGAAAGAGCCTACCAAGAATCCACGGGTTTTCTCACCTGACTCTGATTCTACCAGCAATTACCATCAGTGGTTGTTTTGGGGTTTTGCATCTCTAAATAAAAAGGCTTTCACTATTCAAAAAGAGAAGAAAAAGAAGAATTAGCACCTCTATGTTAATTAATGAAAATATTTAATTTAATTTTGGTTATTAAACTTTGCATTACACATTTATGATATGGCCTTTGGAAATACATGGGTTGATTAATCTCCACTATTAGTACTGCAATAAAAGGAGAGTGACAGATATCTCCTGACCAGCTTCCAGACGTGAAGATGCAAGCTTTATAAACTGAGAAAGGATTATTTCAGATCTTCTAACACTGATTGCTGGGTGTATTGTTTATGTATCAGCATCTCATATTACTCTTAAAAATTAAAATTCTATGTGCTTTGGAAAAAATATTATGTTGTCTACCACCAGGGACAAAGGGGAGTCCAACAATATTTGGCTGTTCTTTTATTATCAGCTCATTATGTTTTGTGCATCAGAAGGTAACCTCCCACATCAAAAAAAAAAAAAAATTCATGTGAAATTATGTCACTAGTTGGCAGTTTTTCCCCCTTTTGTCTTCTGCAATGTTTTTCTCTGTTTAAAGTTTAAACTGGTCTAGCAAGTGTTCTTATTCAATATTTTGCTGCCAGTGGAGTCCTAATCTCTTCCCATTGTCTTGAGATAGTCCTTGAGGAACAGCATGAACAGTCTTATTTCTCAGTTAATTCTCAGACCTTCTTGTTTCCACAAACTAGGCTGTGGTCAGACTATCCCAAGTATCAGGTATGGACAAGACACAAAGCTGTCACATCGCAGTTCAGATGCGGTAGCTAGCTAGATGCACAGCTGCATGTCTATTGCAAGCCTTACGCACATTATTGGTGACTTTCTTAACACTTGCCTGCTCTGGTGAATTCATCTGACGTTGAAAACTGATTTCTGTCTCTATTTGTTCTGAGGCTGATATTCCGTCAAATTTGTATCTATGTCTTTAATCTTCCAGATCAAAACAGGATAGATGAATTTTTACCTGGATCAAAAATGGAAGACCTTATTCACGTTCGTAATGCTAGCACATTTCTTCTAATGTTAGTGTTAATGTTTGTACTTTTCGTCTTGAGCTAATACTGGCTGTCCCCCCGTGATACTTCTACTTTGTTTATAGTCAATGTTGGGGCATTAGGTGCTGTAAGTATGGTGAATGTGCTAGTG
Source organism: Anseranas semipalmata (assembly GCA_013399115.1). Taxonomy (NCBI): domain Eukaryota; kingdom Metazoa; phylum Chordata; class Aves; order Anseriformes; family Anseranatidae; genus Anseranas; species Anseranas semipalmata. The sequence continues at coordinate 749,913 of VXAA01006435.1, forward strand.
CTTACTTGAGGCTCATAATTTTAGTGTAAAATTTTCATGAGCTGAGCTCCGTGTTATGATTTTATATTTCTACTCAGATAGCTATTACACAAGTTCTTTAAGGAATTATAATTCACATTCTGATCTCTCTTACACTATTTAACATGTGTCAAAATAAATAGTAGAAAAATCCTTTTGAATTCAAGAGTATCTGCACGGATATTGCACAAACCTTTATCAACTAAAATACTATTTGAAGATTTCCATTCCAAAGCAATTACCACTCCCGCAGAAGAAAGCAGCTGATGAAACAGGGAGCAAAAAAGATCACTACTTAATCCATTATCACATCGCAGTAATGCTAATCTAGGTGTAAGATTAATTTGGACTTCAAACGTATTAGAGCAGCAAAATAAGATTTGCTTCCAGAAATGTTCAAAAGACAGTATATCCATATGATAAGATTCAACATCTATTGCAACCTTTCTTCCATAATATGCATTTCAAACCAATTCATTCAGTTTATAATTTATCTTGGAAGGTAAGTAAATGATGATACAAATAGATGGTCTATGGAAGCATTCTGAAGACCCAAACATGGATTTTAAGGTGGGAAACAAAATTTCACTATTAACTAGATCTTCTTCTCTGGTGGGGCAATTAAAAGACAAGGAATACATTTCCAAAATAACCCCTTCAAGTGTTTCGCTCATATAAACTTATGAAATGATTTAGAAGTAGTGTTTTGTTTCCATCTATGACTTTTCTATTCTTTTTAATTCTTTCCTTTTGCCTAAGAACTTGACTGCTACTTGATAATTTGATTTTAAAACCATTTGGTTGAGGCTGCCTAATCTTACCAGTTAAGCATATTACTTCTAAACCCATTTTTTCCAAACACAACAATTCAATATCTATCAACTTACTTCACAGTGGTAGTGGTGAATCACCTCCAAGTACCTTACTGTTGCTAAAATCTAAAGTTAACTGGTTTCAGATTTGCTAGTTTTTCATTTGGGCTTCACTGGCTTTGGTTTCTGCAAACTGCTTAGCAGGTTCTGACAAATATCTTTCTTATTTGGGATTTCAAACTGCTCAGCTGACCTACCGCTGAACCAAGAAAGAACTCATTTTGGTGTAAGAAGAATTAACACTGAGTATGAAGATTGAGAGGTGAAGCCACTGCAAGACTCTGGTCTTCAATGTCCTTCTGAGTTCTTCCAGTACCCACAGCCAGCCTCATGGCCTCCATTCATCTTCCAGCCTGCCCAAACTTTCCATCATTTACCAGAGCTCTCACATCACCTGGCCAATGCTGAAACATATCTTCTAAGATATACCTGTTTTTTTAATGCTACATATATTAGAAGTCTTGTTCACTATATTCCAGTTTAGAGTCACATATGCCAAACAAAACCTAGGGCTAGCAAAATATATTTCTCTTCAATTTTACTAATGATTTGCTTGAGTTTGGTTTACCTTCTGCTCCTTGTGTTTAATTAAATGCAATTTTCAGCTGCTTTTTCTAGCAAAACCAGGCAACAATCTTTAAACTTACAGCACGAAGTAAGGTAATGATGTTTTCAGGGTTGGGGGTAAGTGGGTGGGTGGTCTTCGTGTTCCTAAAGGTAGCCGCCCTTGGTATAACATTTCAATGCTCTCATTATTCTCCTATTACCTCATTACCTCATTTTTAATTAAAAGAGATTTTCTCTGAATTTAATTTAAAATTTTAACCTTTAAAAAGCAGTATCATGTTCAAGTTCTGTTTATCTCCATATGTTTATCTCTACCTTACTGCTCCCTCAGCTGTGTTTTATGATCTTTAGAGTTACTTTGACTACATTTTCCAAGTACAAGTCCTCAAGTTATCCTCTGTTTGGAAAGTCTTTACTCCAGTCAAGGGATTAAGAGTCTTCTGCTACAACTTAAAATATATTTACAGACATTTCTATACTTTGTCTGCATCATTTTTCATTTTCTATTTCTATGTGGTTTTCTGGCTGCTATTAAGCACATAACATTTTAGCACTAGACAAGTTATCAACAATACATATCCCAAAGAGAAGATTCAGAAGGGGAAAAAAAAAGGAATAAGTGTTCACCAGTAAAGTGAATGTTATTTCAAACCAACCAAAAAAATATCTGGTCCAAATTCATGTGTTTGCATGGTCAAAAGATGGTGAGAAGGGGTAGAAACAGGAAGATTTGTAAGAGAAAGTAAAAGCCTACACTATTGCTCTGTACTTTTCCAAACTGTTCCAAAATATTGTGTTTAAAAACAATTTTTAGCCATAACATCAACTATCAATCACTGTCACGCTAATAAAAGGATTTCATTCTATTTTTCCTTTTTTGAAATTGACACACATCCAAGACAAAGTGGCAGAGAATGTGGGACATGGTTGACATTTAGGAAAGTATCCCCATTCATTTCAAGAATTACAGAAGTTTTGTTCCTGTATTTATACAGTCCCTAAACCTGCCTGTTACACAGGCATTAAACAGGATTTTTTTTTTTTTTTAAAGGAGTTCTCTTAGAACTGACTCAGCATCTCAAACTGTTTGAGCATTTACAGTTTTCACGTACAAAGGACAGGGAAGAAGCGGGGGGGTGATGCCCAAACAACCATTTGTTTCATACAAGACGACAATAAATTTATGCCAGTCTTTGGTTCACAAAATCAAAGTACTCATTTTTTCTCCTTTTATAAACTAAAAAAGAGTCTAATCAACTAACTCCATAAGAACACTCAGCAAACACCCAAAAACCCAGCCCACATGCAAGGGTAGCCTATTTTTATTTTTAGAGCTAAATATCTTGCTCTGTTCCCCCCTCCTTCAGAACAGCAGGGGGGCTCTTGAAATACCAAAAGGAATTATTTTAATGCTTTCTCAAATCTGCCTCCTAGGAGCACAGCAGCATCAATCCTTCACCAAGAATACTTGGGGAGAAATTGAGTTGACTAGCTGAGAAAAAAAAATATACGCAACAGTTCCATTTAAAACATCATTTCTCCCGTCAAGTGGTCAGGTTTCATGCGCACACTGCTCCCTGCTGCCAGTAATTTAGCAGCCCTCTAATCAAGCCCATTTCCTGAAAGAAGAGTAGCAAATGTCGAAATGATTGTTGTTAAACTCCAAAGTTTTCAGGCCTGAGCACATCAGAAAAGAGAACAAAGTCTGAAGCCTCTCTTCAAGTCCCGTTATACAACGGGCACTATTCTGAGATCTGTTCAACTTCACCTGCAGAACACTAGCATCTGCACACCGTGGCTTAAGAATAACTGAAGAGTAATGAAAGGAGACAGAGCCCTCATCAAAAGGCTTTAGTTTGGCTACAGTGGGAAATTTCTGTAAATTCAAAAATAAAATAAAAAATGAATACGCATTTCTTGCTATACTCATTTTCACCTGATGCTAGTGACCAGCGCACAAAGAGACCCAAGACACACAAGTTTCAAGAACGCAAGACACCAATACTAGAATGCTTTGTTTAAAGTGTCAGTGTCTACATTAAGGGTATTTAAACTTAATTTTACTTCAGAAAGAAGCCAGGTCACCTGAGGATTAAGGAGAGAAATGAATGAAAGAAACACCAACTTTTTAAATCATTAGGAAAACAAAGCTGTTTCCAGTTGAAAGGTGAAGGTAGTAAAACCGTTTGTTAGACTCGTATCAGCTTCCACAAAAACACAAGAAAGGAATGGAAATCACTTCATCCAGTAACTCACCTAGGAAAGACCAAGAGTTATTGCCTCTCAGAGAAGTCAAGTTACATGCCATGCAGTAACTGAACTAACTTCCCAGAAACCTATTGCAAGTTCTACTTTACCACGTGCTATTTTGTTTGTTGGTTTTTTTTTTAAGCAGGAAGAAAAAAATGGTTATGTTGTGGTACACAAATGCTACACAAAAAGATCAAGTTATTTGTGCAAGTAATACAAGGCACGTTCTACCCCAAGACTCTCTCATTCCACCAAATCTCTGCTCCAATTGTATGCAAGTTATGTGAGGACTAACTTTCAAGAAATTCTTCTTTTGAAAAAGTACAAGTTAAGTACATGGAAAATTGGCAGTTCCCAGTAATAGCACATGAAGTATCTCTCAGCTCCCCATTTAGACATGTAACTGGATTTTATTTTGTTTTATTTATTTATTTTACCTAGCTGCAATCATCTCCCCATCTCTATCAAAAAGAAGGAATTCTGTTACTGTCCCATTTTTAGGTAACTCATTTCACTAAGATTGCTCCAATCCGTACAGCCAGCCAAGGTACAAGCTATTTCTCTTGATTCATGGTAAATCAATATTATGTTTCCAGCACCACACAACTAAATTACATCTATTGCATCTGCTGCTGAAAGCTGTATGTAAGGGCATGGTTTTTCTTTAGTATTTCATTTTTATCAGTCCCAACGGTACTACATTGCATTCTATCTTATATTATGCCTTAACAGAAATGATTTTACTACATCGCTCCATCATCTGTCTAAACTTAATCAAGCACAACATTGCTTTCTGAAAGTCCACAGGAGTCCCATATCCCTGAGGGGCTTTCTTCATGGTAGCCACTTTGGAAGAAAAATATCAGCTCAGCACTGTCAAACTATTAAAAGTTACAAGGAAGCAGTCACCGGCACACAGCAGAACCGTTCCCTATCATGCGGTTGTTAAAAAACGAAATCTCTAATATTTGCCAGTTTCAATACAACAAGTTGTGGATGCTATTTCTTAAATATATGTTTTGAGACACAAAGCGCTATGGAACCGCCAGGGTCAAATTTGGCTCTCAGACTTTTAAGGTAGGGTCTGCCAAAACAGTCAACAAGCGAAGAACATGAAGGTGCATGGCATTCACATTTAAGAAAGGAAGAGAAGATAAAAGTGAGAAAAATAAATAGCTGAAAGCTGGAAACCGTTAGAGAGAATAAACTGACAGTCCACGCTCCTTGTAATCCTTACATCAACCTGAAATGTAAAACCACTTACGTTCCTGGTTAATGCACGTCCAATCTTTTCCTTGCCCTTACCTCACTGCAATCCATTCTGTTGGCCTCTAAATTTATCCCGGTTGTTTAAGACACTAATCCCCTCCCAACTGGTACCCAATTACCCCCAGAGGAGGGATCTCTTTTCTAGCCAGGACATTTTCTTCCACTTTGGCCAAACTGTTCACTACAGTTATGAAAAATAAAGCTAGATTAGACGCATTTTGGCAGGGAAGGAGACCACTACATATACCTAAAGACAAAAGCCAGCATAATATCAGAAATACCTTCTTCTAGGCTGAGTCCCCCCACATTTACTGGGAAGGAGAAGACCACGGTTTGGCTCGTTCTATTTCAGACCAACGTAGCCTGGAGTCATTACCAGCACGTGCAAGCCCCAGCTCACAGGACAAGTGGAGCAGAAAGGACCTTATTCACAGACTACACTAACCTACCTCAATGACATCCAATATCATTTCATTTTTTTGGCTGCCAACACAAGTGACATTTACTAGCCTATGCTGATATAAAACAAGTGATAAATGTCAATGTCAATTAATATGTTCATACTTTGATGAAAGTACTTTAAAAGTAATTATATGAGCTTTAAGCTATGCCATACAATAGGCAGTAATTACATTCATTCTCATTCCAAACATGATTTTATCACACCAAAATCCAAGAGCATTTTGGAAAGAGAAATCTTCGGCTACAAAAGCATCTGTTGTGCTAAAACAATCTGACTTAAAAGGAGCACTGCCATTAGCAAAATGAGTCATTTATAGATTTGACCAAAGACAGGTAAAAACAAAATTGAACCACTTTCCATCCAGAGAATTCCTTGTCAGTATTCGTAGACAAAGTGCTGCTAACTCCAGAGCCCCCATTTTAATGATACATCTCATCTCCAAAGAGAAACAAGAAAAAAAATGCAATAATTTATTTAATACAGAAGAAAAAATTCCTTAAAAGGACAGCAATGAATATTGCTAAAAGTGGAATGAAAGTGGAAGAATTAAACTATTTATTCACTATATTATAAAAAGCCTGCAGTAGAACACTCCACTCACAGGCCCACAGCAGACAACAACACGTCAGGATGTGTGGAAGAACAGACCTTATTACCTTCCAGACATAACTGTTCTACCACATCAATTTTATTGATAAGGACAGTGAGGTTGAATGTTAGACCATCAAATGAACATCAGATGTTAGAACCATCAAATGCTAGAACACAGACCATCAAAATCTGAAACAACTTAATACTTTTTAGTGGCTTTTATTCTTGATCCTTAAAGCAAATAGAGAAACTTCAACGTTTAATCATATAGAAGCATTTATGGAAAATGTCATTTATTATATATTTATGATATAGTACAATAATTGAATTCAAACTGAAATTAGCTTTCTAATATAGAATAAGACTAACAAATTCAACTGAATAGATGCATAAACCCACCAGTCTTTTTTTTAAGCTCTGAATCGCAAAACTACAAAAAGTGATTTGTAATAAATCTTCCAGAAATAATGATTTCAAAGCTCATAAGCCAAGTTTAAGGAAGTCTGCACTGCATTATTTACAGTGTAAACACAATGTTTTCACAAAACATGAGTAAAGTGAAAATGTGTATTTCTAAAGCATACCTGGCTCCATTAAACCTAATCAAATAAATCATTTCCATACCACTTGAATTTCCTGTATTTTTGGTGGCTTTTATTTTGTGTATCAATTTCTTTCAAATCTGCTACTGATAGCCAGCCAGAAGTTACACTACTTACCTGCTTGATAATTAAAAAAAGCCTTTAACAAGTTGAAACATGACCACTCACAGCTAGCACGATCTTTGTAGGTCCACCAAAGCCAATCCCATCTCTTTGATTCCTGAAGAAGCATGTAAACATTAAACAGTTTGCTCCTGTAAGGAAAAAGGCTGCTAAGGGGTATTCACAGATGTGAAAATTCAGTTGAACACCAACCGTGAGGAACACCTGAACTGCCTTAGACATTGAGAGCACAAATCATTGCACTTGCACGGTGCTCTGGCAGGCAAAAAGACCCTGCTCCTCACGTAGCTGCTGAATAAAGTAACCCAGATACCTACAGCTCACTGTTGTGCCAAGTATGCACATGAAAAACATCGAGGAGGTGCAACTCTTAAAAATAAACCCCATCTGAAGACTCAATATCAGATACTTTAGAGACACAAAAACACCAGAGGCATTTTGCACAGGCGCTTTGGTGTCTACCAATTACTCCATATTTTCTTAATAAGAGCTTCTAGATATTTAAAAAACCTTCAGAAGCCTATCATGTCTTGATCCCAGAAATATCAAAAATCCCACCAACTTCTAGAAGACCCATAAATACTAATGGCTTGTGTAAAGCAATTTAATTTAAAGTAAAATAGGAACAACAACTAAATCATACAGGAAATATTGCCACATATTTACGACTGACTGTAAATGTCTCCTGACATTTAAGAGAGTGTTTTCTAGGTGTTATTAAAACACCACAACTCATAATATACTTTTGTCATTTATTTGACTAGTAGCCAGAATTTACAAGTATTCAAAATGCACAGATATTCCATATTTAGTCCTTGAAAATAGGAGAAGACTACCTGCCCCAATCAATACTGATAGCTTTTAAAAATTAGATTTTCACTTGGCATGTTTTAATTAGGTTTCCTTTTACAACAACCACTATCTTTCAATGTATTAGAGAAACTGAAAAGGCAACCATAATCAGCAGAACTGACAAGAAAATTAAAAAAAAAAAGTGCTTTAACCAATTTCAACTTCTAGGCTGATGACATAAGCCTAGAAGCAAAATACATGCTGCCTCACTGCAGGACATATCTTCTCATTAAAGAGGGAAGTGGGTCTGCGTAAGCAGTGAAGACTGTTAAAGATAAGCAGATTAAATACTAGGCTTGCAGCACAGTAGCAGTATGTTATGTTGCTAGGTTGGAGAACAGGCTCTTTTTGTTTTGTATTGTTGTTTTTTTGTTTTGTTTATATTTTTTTTTTTAAGATTTGGGATTTCTATCATTAAGCAAGAACAAAGTGAAATGGTATTAACCCAAGTGATGCACACCGAGCAGCAGATGGCTGAGAAAAGAAACAAAAGCCACACTCCACATGGCAATCCCTGTGACTATCAGCAGCAGCAAAAACTTCATGGCCTCCTGGCAACCAGCAAGCCCATCAAGAAGACACTTTCAAGCCAACGAAATGTATGAAAAGATACCACCATTCATCTTTGGGAAGAACGCCTCCTTGTACTCAGATGCACATGCATACAACCATTCTTTCATACAGTCATCTGCTAACAAAGTCTTTCTTCCTGAAGCAGTAGAATTACTGGCATTTTACCTTCCACAGAAGCTGAAAATAAAAAGTTTAGTTCAGCTACACGAGCATTCATGAAGTCCTTACTGACAAACTGAAAGCATTTATTTAAGCATAACTATAGCAAATTATCAGACCAATTTAACAATACCCTGAAGACAGCAGCTAAATAGTATCTTTTCTGCCTGAGCAAACCATTTAACCTTTTATCCTTGTCCATATCTCAAGGACTTTTTGTTCTGACAAGCTTTCACATTTTCCCCCTGTGTATATTTTCTACGTGTTCACAGGGAACGCCAGAAGCGTATGCTCCTCCGGCTCAGGACCATTTCCTGCTTCTTCAGTCCCTCCACCTGAGCAGAAGACCGTGCACGCTGTCCAGCTAGTCTGGAAACACGCAGGTAGTGATGAGCCAACCGATGTGCAACAGCAAATTCACCTGGTCTTACCTGCTGTGCTGACACTAAAGCAGATCCCTGTCCTTTTGTCAGCTGCTGATTTTCACAGAGGTTGATGATGTTAAACTACATTTGGACACTTTCTACAGCTCAAATTTTAATTTAATTAATTTAAGATGTTGAAAATTTACTGGGAGAATGGGAACCAAGTCTGAGCAAACAAGCTTACTTCTTGTGGAAATTAGCCTGAAAACACGATTTTTTTTAAACAACTTTTTTTTTTTTTTTTTTTTTAGAAAAACAGTATGGAATTTCCTGTATCCTAAAATAAGCCTATAATTTCAGTATCTGCATAAATCATTTTTATTTATCTTCTTGTATAACCACCTCTTCTTCAGATGTCAATATAACTGATGACTGCCTCCATCATCCCTGTTGGAAGCCCTTCAGCAGACATCTGATCTGAAGATTCAGTTATGTTCTCGGTAAATCTGTAAGCAGTATAAAATAAGTCTTATTAAAGCAAAGAACCTAAATTAAAAAGGAAATGTGATTATGTTCTATAGGGCATTTATTCTTTCACAGTCTTGAATTCCTCAAGTAACTACAATGACAAGTTAACTACAGAAAACCACCTAAAATTGTTCCAGACTTTGAATGTGGAACTTTGCATCTTAGTTTCTAGTGTTATCTTTCAGAAGTAACTCACCTAACCCAAAGTAATATCTACATTTTTTCTAGACATAATTTCAATAGTTTTTTTTTCCTTTTTAAAGAACACTTAAGCTTGAGCTTTCAAATCAGAGCTGCCAGCTTTGCTTTGATATAAACACAACATTGTCATTCTTCTGTTGTCGCGCCTCAAGAACAAAGCAAAGTCATTATTCCATGTATACAAGAAAACATTACTAGTAAGTACAAGAAGCAGGTATATAAGACCAGTATTTGGACTGGATAAGAGAATTATTATCCAAATTATACTGTTATTCAAAGTTTTTAGAAGAATGCTACCTAAAACAACCCCTTCAAAGGTTAAGAGGAAAGATGCTCAAACTTTTATCTCTCAGTTTGTGAGGGTTTTTTTCTTTGTTTCTTTTAAACATATCCTAGCTAGCCCAAAAGGATATAAATCTTCAGGATGGGAGTGAAAACAATATCCTTCATAATCTGAAATTCCCTTTAGTTTCAACATGCATTCCATTGTCTCCAGCCAACCCACAAGCACAAAGAAAATGATACAGTCCAGGCCAAGCCCCAAACCAACGTGAACAACATCCCTGACCAGTCCAAATTTTGTGCGTGAAGTCAGGATCTGGGGGAGTGGAGGGAGTTTAAAGGAGGGCGCAGAATTACCAAGAGTTTTCAGGTGGTTTGCACAGCTCAGCATAGCACTAGAAAACATGCAAGTCAAGAAAAACGCACCAGGAGACTCAAAGGAGTAAAGATGAGAGTAATCTATATGATTTCAAAAAGCCACTCAAAGTCAAATTTCTTCTAAACGCTGTAAAAGCAGAGCCAGATTTCTCCTGCACGTATGTGCCAGTATTTCCCATGGCAACATACATTGTAATGGGCAGTTCCAAAACCACAAATCCAGTAGACTCAAAATATCTGAAGATTTTCACATGTGTACGTATGCATGTATTTCCACAGTAAATTTAAAGTAAAACATTAAGTTTAATTTAAATTTTAGGTTTTAACTTTTCAGTTAAAACATTTCACAAGCTTTAAACAAACAAAACAAACTGAATTTGTGTGCCATTTACTGTTTTCCCTCACTGTAAACAGCTTCTTTTCCTTTATAGAAAACAATCTCCACTTTTAAATTTTCATATAAATACTGTAAAAAGCAACAGTCTTCTGTCCAAAGATGTCCCAGAAAAGGTTTAAACTGTACAGAAAATTGAACAGTAAAATAAGCATTCTCTTGTTAAATATAACGAAGCTTAAAACAGAATGAGATTGTGTAAACACTGATTCCCTTTCTCCATAAAACAAAACAAGTGCTCAGGCCTTTGAGTAAAACAAGCAAGCTCAAAAACAAGTCCACCAAATATTCTGGGATGCTATTCTCCACACCCATTTTTTTTCCCCTGGGAAGAGAACAAGATTTATCTTTAGAGTAAGAAAATCATTCTGCTGTTTTTTACATTTATATATTACTTTAGTCAAACGTGCTGCGTAGTAGAAAACACTAACAAAGATAAACGCATTCAAGTGCTGTGATGCGCTTTGTGTTTCACATCTGCACTGAAGCCAGGACAAAAAGGGTCCAACAAAGTAAATTAACTGGCTGAACTTAACCTGAATTTAAGCAAAAAGTAAGTAGGGGCTAGCAGTATGTAGGAAAAGACGGATGCAGAGCACTTTGGTAATGATAATGTCCAACCACATCTGACTACTGCTCAAGCACCACAAATGCATAAAATAATCCCCATGACAAGTACCTGAAATTTGGCATATCGCTCTCTCCATTACTTTCCTTACTTGCATTTACTAGCAGGGATTTTTAGGATAGAAACTCTAATTTCTTGCACATGTGAGAAGAGTAAAAGCATACACGCAGCAGCTATTGTAATGCAAAAATTGCCAATTTCTAGTACAACATGATGTTCAAAATACAAGCTCATTTTCACCAGGACTCCTGGGATACTACTACTCACCTGTACGGAACTAACAGGGAAAACAAATGATACATGTGTAGGAGGAACTACAACAAACCCAGATAGCCTCATAACATCCGTAGCCTCGTAATATCACCTCATAACATGATGACATCATCATGACAAATAACAAAAAAATAGAACTCTGCCCAATGCAGTAGAAGCAGCTCCACGCCTGCATTATCATTTGTCCCTAGGCAGCAACTTTTGTCAATAGTCCAAGTTCATTAGCTGAAATGAAAGGCTACAAATTAAAAGAATATTCCATTATTAGAAGCACTTTCTTATTCTTCTATCCATATTACTGCACTGCTACTTCAAACTGTGTGCGTGTTATGTGTGTGTACATACATACATACACACACACGGAGAAAATCTGATTCACCCCTCCTGGATCTTCATTTCCCCATTATTTCACTGTTACTAATTGGCAGTTAGTCCTCACTGTTCGAGACCAAACAGGATGCAGCAATAACAGACTAAAGAACTGAGGAAGGTGATATAGACAGGCCACACACCTATATAGCTATAGGAACAAATCCCATTTCTTTAGGTTATCTGCTTACACCACTATGTGGCTATTTTCCACATGGATCACAGCAGAAGAGGGTCCCCAGAGAAGACAGAAAGTGCACAGCAGTGATCTCAAGTGTACTTCAGGTAATGGAGGGAACAAGAAGCATGGAAGTATGCATGCATTTGTCAGAGAACTGGATGAGCTGGTGGTAGTGTATGGCTTATTCAATAGGGCAAAAAAGAACAGGATTTGAAAAGAACAAGCTGCCTGCAAGAGATGAGCACAAGGAAACTTGAAGGTCATGCAACCCAGGTCCTTGAACAGGTAACTACTGAAAATGAGAAAGGAACAGATCAACAGTATTATCAAAACAGTGAGAAAAAACAAAGTGAAAGAAACTTCAGAAGTGTTAGAGAAAAAGAGTAACAGTCTAATTTAAAATTTCTGTTGATTTGAACAAAGAGTGGGGAGATAGGAAAAGCACCTGGAAATTCAGATTACAAGCTTATGAATAGTGCTCTCAGTAGTGACAGAAAAAAGGAAAATAAGAAATCACTTTGCTTTTGTTAGTCAACACATAACACAAAAGAGGTATATTCATCGTATTTACACTGAGAATTCAGTTACAGGAAGCAGTGAGGAAGAAGACAGAAGAGAAGAAAGACTGAAACACCACCAAAAATAAAAAGGATTCCACCAACTAAAATGTCAAATGAGCAGGAAGATATGAAAACAAACAAACAAAAAAACGAACAAAACCCCTAAAACATGAAAGCCAGTTCAGTACAAGTCTAAATCAACTCTGTTTAAAAATAAATAATCAGAGGTTATCAAGATAAGACAGAAATACTGGTCAAGATAATTCTGGTGAAGATAATTCATTTGTTCATCTCAATCAACCTTCAAAAGTTGATTTATACATGAAATACTATCAGCAGGTTGAGGAAAGCATTCTTCTATATCACCTAAATATAAAGGAAACAAGATTTTTCTCAGTGCAAGTGGTTAAGTACCAGAACAGGTGCCAAGAAAGGCTGCAAATTCTCCATCCCTAGAAATACTCAAAACCAGTCCAAAGAAGACCTTGAGTAACCTGATCGCACTTTGGGATCAGCACTGCTTTGAGTGGAGGGGTTGGATTAGAGAGCCCAATTTAGTCTGTGATGTTTATTTTAAAAGCCATCAACATCCAGTTTGAAATGGGAAAGTAACTTGTTTTCATCAGTGGCTTTCCAACACTAAACTATCAGCACCCAGACCCCCTAGAGTAATCAAAATGTGTTGCTTTGGCAGTGCCAACATAAGCCAACAGCTTTTTAATTTTTCCTTGGGATTGTTAAACTAGAAGTTTTCCATAAAATGGGCACTTCTCTGAGCCACAATTTCTTCTAAAAAACATACAGGGGAAAAAAAAAATTAACTTACTTTTGGAGTTGCACATCTGCCTTACTTCCTGATGTCCTTTTAGTGTATTTTCCCAGTCCCCCAAGCATTTTTGATGTCGCTGTTAATAACATCTACATGAACACGTGTATTTTACACATACCTACCCAGCTACGTACAGACACAGCACCACACATGGATGGTAAATACTGAAGACTACTAAAATTATCAAATTCTACCATGCTGCACATGTTAAATGAGGGAAATGCATTCTCAGTCCCATCATGTCTTTTGCTGCCACTGGTAGATATTAGGATTTCTCCAGCCTCACACCCTTTTTCAGTAATCCCCTGAAGCATCACCATGAATTTCAGAAAGGAAGAGCCCTGTCTCTCCAGCTGTCACACTGCCATCTATGTTACAAGGAGGAAAGATACACTAGTTAGGTTCAAGGATGCTTCACCTGGAATTCATCATCTGAATTACTTTAAAATTTACTAATACAAGGACTTCTTTTTCTCTTTTTTTCCCCTCTTTTTTTTCCCCTTTTATTTTTGTTAGTGATGTGGTGAAGAATTCTTTTTGATCACTAACTGTTCTCAGAAACTTCTCTGTGAAGCTTTTAGGATTATTTTAATAACTAATTAACACAATCATTGACACAGGATGAAATCCTTTGCATTGCACTTACTGCTATTATTATTATTACGAAGATGACTGGTTTTGCCAATAAGGTGCTAGTGTGCTAAACCTGTCGAGCACAAGTGCATGTTGAATTAACTGTTATGCTCTATCCCTTCACTTTAAGAAGACATTAACCTCAACCTTACATTTGAAAGGTTGACAATGGGAAAAGCTAAACATCACTACAAACACTTTTAGCACTGGACACTCTGCAGAAGTTAAGGGGATCTGAAGTCTAACATGGTGGTATTCTCCTCTTCCCAGTACCTGCCATATTCACGTCCACCTAAGCAGGACATTAACGCAATAATCAGTCTTCAAGAGCAACAGAAAAAAGGGCTTGAGGTTGTCCAAATATTAGAAAAGTTGTGGGGCTTTATCTGATTTGTGAGTGGGGCAGAGAAAAAGGACAAGCTGCATATTAACTCAAACTCTTCATTAGGCTTGTAAAATCCATAGGTCAGTTCTAGGCTTATTGCTTATCACAAAAATCAGCATACTGGGACAGTCCACAGATAGCAATTAAGTCCAGAAGTATAACAACAAGTTGGCCTAGAAGATGAAAGGAACTAGAAAAAGAGAAGTGGTGTTCTCCAAGACCTTTATTAAAAAAAAAAAAAAATCTACACAAAGTCCGATACAATACTCTATTTTTTACTTTGACTAAATAATGTCATACTCTACCTTCAAGGAACAGCATGATCTTTTTTCTTTTTTCTTTTTTTTTTTTTTTTTTAAAAGGTTGCACTCCACGTTTAAAAGTTCTGATTGTTCCCCAGCTGGCTTTCCTTAAAACATTTGACAAACACGTTCACTCAACTTTAATGTTTTTCTCTCCATGTTCTATCTACATCGTCAAAATATCCTTTCACTATATAAATATTGCATCCCAATTCTGGGACATCATATAGTGAAGTACAAAAGTGAAGTAGAAACATACTAGAACAAGTCTTTCATATTTCCTGAAAGGATCTGATATCTTAGATAGCATTTATTATTATGGAATTTATGAAACATTTATTTTTAGTAGGAAAAATTATAACAAAAAAAGTACACCCCCACAGGCCACACATGCAACATCTCAGAGACATTCCAGGCTAAGGAAAGCTCTAAAGAAACAGCATATAGGGCTTGAATAATTTTGGTTATCTGGGGTCAGAAACAATTTTCTTAGTTAATAAGTTACAACTCGTTAACATACCATCACTGAAAACAATTATCTTAATCCTATATACTTCAGCTAAAGAAAAATTAAATACAACTGATTTTATGAAGAGCTAACAAACTAGCATATCACACCGGCACCGGCTTAGATGCAGCACTGTGTCAAACTAAATTTCAGAAATATTAATAAGCTGGCACAAAGAAAAATCAAAACATACAATTACTAAAAAGGTGAGACAAAGCACATTCAGATAATGCAACAATAACACCCTACTTATCTTAAAGCGTCAGTGAGGGATGAATAGCAGTACGTTAAAATGGTAAATTTATTTTCCTCAACGGAAGTTAAATTAACCATGCCTGTCATCTGTTTTGTTTATTGTTTAATGGGCAAGGTTCATGGTTTATAAACAATTATTTATGCTAGCAACTATGTAATAGGCTATATCACATTACAATGCAAAAAAAAAAAAAGAATACGGTGCTTTCAAGCAAAAATCTATTCTATTTCCAGATAACACAAGATTGGGAGCTCTCCACTTCCAGCTGTTTTACTCAGTAAGAATCAGCTCAGTCATCACACGCCATTGACACTAACACAGATTACCATACCTGTCATACCATCGCAATTTAATAAAACTTCCACAGCACCACTACTAAATAAAACTTCACTAGTATGTCGAACAAAGCTTAGAAAGAAAATGCAGGAGTATCTGTTTCAACTTAAGTACAATTGTTGAAAAAAATATATAAATATTATTTGCATTATAGAATTGCATTTCTGTTGCATTGCATTTGTTTTTGGATTATTGTGCATTTGAAGTAATAAATAAGCATAGCTCTAAAATAAATTAGTTTTCACATTTAATTTCTAAATAATGCTCAACTAAAATGGCTACTCTAAGGCAAGTCAGAAAAGTCACTTAACAGATTTTACAAATATCTGTAAAACTGAAGTTTCAAAACTAAGGTAAGCCTTACAGTTTAGGCATCACTTCTTTTCATAAGAATATTTTTAAAAGGCATTCACAAGACTATTGGACTTAAAGCAAGAAATTAACAAAATGCACTTTACTACTTTATACAAAATCCTACTTCTAATTAATAAAATATATATTAGGTGAAAACAAGAAAACTCAAATTCTAGCATCACTGTCATGTACTCAGTCAACTTGATTTACGTTGAAAGATTGTCATCATTCTTACAACAATGTCAACAGTGCAAGCAGTAGGACAAAACAGATTGAAGTTACACTCACCTGCAGCCCTCTTCTTCGAAGAATACTTGAATCATCCATATCTTGACTCTGCTGATCACAAATTCCTCCTAAAGCTCACTTGCTTCTGGCTAGCTTTGCTCTCTAACTGTTAAAGAAGTCCATTATTTTCAAACTTTTTCTCCCCCCTCCACCCCTCCTCCATGCACTCTAAAAATAGGACATGGTCTTTCACTTGCCTGTCATGAAGAACCGCAGCCAGGGCTTCTGTACTATTTGTACTATTTGTACATAATTTTGCCTGCCTCTTTTGTGACAGATTTAGCAGGTCACATTGGAAAAATCTGTTTGACTTTCCTAAATCTTTTCAAGGTTGGATGTCTCATTCCCCTCATATACACAACTGGCTAGAAATATAATAATCCACGACTCCACGTAAGACCAAAGAGTGGAATTGAATTCAGATCCCCCACACACTTATTTTTCCTTTATTTCCATTTACTTGAGCTACACAGGGGATCAGCAAACTACAACAGCTGCCTTCATTTACTGTCCATAATAAGCTCACAATATCCAGGTCACATTTCCTTTAAAAAACGCATGCTCATACTTAACTAAAAATCAATTCTGTGGACAGACAGGGAACAGTACTATTTAAAATTAGAAAAAGAACTCACTATGAAACAATAAAAATTTTATTTCTCCAAATTCCGAAAAATTCCTTTACTCCTTTGTATGACAAAGCAAATGTCAGACTCTTCAGATACTGTCGCACATTCTTTTGTTTCTGCTATCTCTGAGGTATGCTGGTCTCCTTCTCATATGCAGCAGACACGGCACATTCTTTAGTTCATTGCTGAGATCTTGCGACTCTTACACGCTGAAGGGTCTGGAACACATGTTGCAAGTTCTGAACATATAAGCATTCATTCATCTATTCATCACTGACAGAGCTGTCTTAAGAAGCCCTTCCCTCTTCGTCATCCATGGCAAAAAGGAAAAAAAAAAAAAAAGAAAAGAAAAAAAAAAAGCACAGTTCAGCTGAGGCTTTTTCAGTCTGTCCTGCAGTTTCTGTTTGCCAGCTCCCAGCTTCACACAGACAACTCCAGCAAGGTCAAAAGAGGCTTTGCCCCTTTATGTATGTTATCCCAATCGCGTTTTAAAATATGAGCTGTTAGTCTGTGTTGAAAAACAAACAATGATAACACTTCTAGCTATACAAAACACCATTTCAATAAAAATAAAAACCTGGATACATTCATCTCAGTATTATTTAAATTACTGAGCATCTCATGGAATCTTTGTGCTATGCATGTCCTTTTTATATTAGAAAGGAAAAAAAAAGGAAATATTGCAAATATAATCAACAACCTACTGCAGCAACGACCTACAATTTCTTAGAAGAAAGCTAAAGCAACAGATTTCATCTCCTGATAAAAGCTTAGGAAGAACCTATTTATAACTTCTGAATATAAATACTGTATTTAAAAAGAACCTAACTTCAGCCTCTGAAGGATTTCACTAGATACATAAAAGAAATCAAACTTCATGAAGAGCTGTGTTTATGAGGGGATTTCAGCCAGACATCCTGAAGTGTGCAAATGCAGCAACGAGGAGAGCCCAGACCATCGGCTGCCTACCACAGCTTGATGAAATGTTCCTGTTCCCACAGTTATGACAGCTGCGAACCAAAAAAGTCTCCGTAAAAGCACACAGGTTGACGGTGCTTAAAGGAATATATATTTACATGGAAATCTTTAGTTGATCTTCACGCTACGTGACCGAGTCACATGAGCTAAACACATCATTGTAAAGTCAGCTGAAAGCAGATACAACTCAATCCCATTCACCAGGCTTTTTCTGATCCTCTGCAGAGCCAGTGTGGTCTTTTATTGTGAGTAGCTAATAAATCCTCATCTTGCCGATACCTCCTTCCATCTGCCGTTTTAAACAACTGAATGCTGAATTAGGTCTGCAGAGTCTTTGTGCGCTCCCCAACAGGGCAGGCAGCCACACAGCGGCTGAGCAGGCAGCTCATTTGCATGGTGTATACTGTACCATATAAAAAGCAGCGCGCTCCTGAAAACAACTCAATGAGCCACTCCATTTTAAAGGCACAGCATCTTCTTCTGCGGATCCGAGTGGGAAACGCTAAGCTGTACGCGAAACTCTGCGTGCGAACTTAGACCGTGGCACCGGGAAGAACGGCAGCAGAAAAACGCAGATAAAGCTCCGGTTAAAAGCAGACTGAAACATAAGACGATCGTGTTTCTTCGCTGTAATATTTTGGATGGATTTCAGTGTTACTTCCTGCGTTTTGCCATCAAATAAGCTTCTTCGGAAAAGTAATCCTAAAACTATAACTTCCCTTATCAGAAATTAGCATCAAACAAATTCTATTTTTACTAAAAATCCCATAGAAATAAAACATTTTGGCATGCATACTCACCTATATTACATGCATTTGGCACTTTATATTTAGCTTATAATAAATTTTAGTAATATTTATATTAAACCATGCACTAGCTGGATCATAGATTTTATGCCTTCTGACTAAGCCCACCAGCATGAAACAGCATATGCTGTGAGAGGAACCAAGCAATCTTAACAATTATGCAGTACCTTTTACATGGTATTATCTTACTAAATCTACCACTAAACGAAAGGGTTTAAGCCTGGTAACACAATAGCATACAGTTCCACTTATTTTTATAACATAACTGAAAACATTCTCATTAGCACATATACATCTAATCCTTCGTGGATTATTTACCTTAATATTCAGGCATTGCCAATTCTCAAAATGTCTTCACAAGTGACTTATAATTGATTGAGGCTGGCACAAGTCTCAAAATACCATGAGAATCATCTGTTCTCTTCCAAATTTCAAGCTTTCTTGGGGAGAATGCTTTCAAATTGGCTGCCTGCCACACTTACCCAGTTTCTGGGGTAGAGAAGCCAATCAGAGCTGCTGCAAAAAAGCAGGCATGGTTTTTCCTCCAGCTTCCCTCTCTCCTTCCCTTCTTCAGAGCAAACAATTCTTATTGGAACAGCAGATCAAAAACTACCACAAAAAAATCCCAAATGTGGTGACTACCTTTTTCTTCCCTTTGATTTAACTATTATCAGTCATCCACTCTCCCTTTTCCTTCCTTCAACAAAATCTACCCTTCAAAAGCAATCATGAAAGAGGGTGGGAGAGAATACTCAGGACCAAACTGAATCAAGTGAAGGACAAATGGAATTTAAAGTTATTCTCTGACGCTGAATTTTTTTCTCACAAAACATTACCTTTAGAAATTTATCTGACATTTTGTCAAGAGACTACTCCATCCTTTGTCACTCATTTGAGCATCTTGAGAGGTCTGCAGATAAGTTTCCAATCAACGATGAGAAAGTATTTGTATAAAAGATTTCACTAAGAGATATAGTACTGAAGGATACTAAAGAAACTGAAGTACATAACATAGAGCTTTATCATTTATGTAAGAAGTCATAAAACAAATTTCTCCAACCATTTTCAGATGCAGGCACCATTTATAAAGGGTCTAATAAAATATCTGTTTATCAGAAGAAAAATTCAAAATAAGGAGTCATGTAATCTTTGAATCCTTTAAGAATCACAGATCTACCCTTAGCATTCAACCTCACTAGGGAAAAAATGAAATTAGGAAGTGGGATAAAAAGCAGGAGACTGACGTTATTGGTGAACAAACTCTGACAAGCTAACTCAATTCTTCCTTCTTCCATCAAACTAAAAGAAATCTGGTGAAGATTTTGCTTTCTCCTCAGGAAGGAGAGAAGAGGAAGAAAAAGGGCAGTATGGCACTGGGATCACTTGGACATAATCTAACCAATTCCAGAGCAGAGCCTTCCTACCCTCCCACTAAAATCTTAAGTGAGGCACAGCTAAAAAAAAAAAAACAAAGTCGTCCATGTAGGATGATTTACATTCTTTGAGACACTGTATAAAACAGACGTACACTTGCATTCCCCTGTTGTCCTTCAGGAAGGAAAGGCGTAGTTGTACCAAAGGCTTAATTTTCATCATTCTGTATCTTTTCAACTAATGAAGAAAAAAAAAGTGCTAAAAAAAAAAAAAAAAAGAAAAAAGAAAAGAAATTTACACAAATATTTTCTACCACAGTCTGAAATGGCCATCATGTGTCTTTCTGTATAAGCAAAAGTAAGTTTTTTCCAGTGACCTTTCTGTATAGAGCTCCAAATAAAGTATTTGGCTGCAGCACTCTCTCTGAAAAAGCTGTTCTATCTCGACTTGAAGACATCAGAAAACGGAAAGAGCCAGGAACTTCCAGTAAATGAGTTCCTGCAATGGTTAGCTTGATGAGTAGGGAAGGACAGCTTATTAGCTTTCCAATACCAGGATGAATTAAATGAGGCTATCAGCAATTTCCAAACAAACAAAAGGAGGCACCGCTTTGCACAATAGTCACATTGTGATAATTCTTGCTGTAAAAAGCTAAAAAAGTTCACACGAACATGGCTAGAAGACTTTGGACAAATTCATTGAAGCATCTGCCAAGAATTCTGAAAACAGAAAAATACACTGAAGAAGACCCCAAACCACAAATAGCTGCAAGGATTCTGGAAAAGGATTCCGCCTCAGACACCTGCAATCAGCTGCTATCTGAAAGAAGCTAATGGGCTAACCCAGTGTAATCGTTCTATGTTCTTATTCACATAGAAAGTGCAAAAGTGGTGCTTAGTGAAAACTGCAACCAACCTTACCCGACAGTGCAAAAAGGTGAAAGATCTGTTGGTCCAACCACTTTCTACTCGTGTGCCAAAAGGCACATCAACTCTAGGAGGGGGCTTGCACTTAGATTTCAGCCAGTACCTTCACTTCACTTTATATACTTGGGAGCAGCCTCCAAGAGCATTTCATTTCTGTTGATAAGAAATCTTTTCTCATCCATGCCGATTCAGACCTCATCCCACTGACTGCTACCAAAATCTATCACTCTTCTGTCTTGTGGAAGAAGAATCCAAAAGGTTAGAACAGTTCCAATAACTATGTCTGAAGCTGACTGGAGTTTTCCATCTGTTAACTTCGGTACAATCAAAGCAACAGTTCTTGTAGTTATTCTGTAGCTCAAGGGTATTTTTTTACAGTGTCAGTAAAAGATGACCAAAGGCATACCAATGTCACTGTTAGGAAAGCAATGACCACAGAAGACGCTATGAAGTAGTTCCTATGTACAATGCATCTTGCAAGAAAACAATTGAGAAATTGTGAACAAGCTATTATCCTATTACTCACATTTTCTAATCACCAAAGAAACTGCAAAGAAGGGAGATGATTAAGAAAGGAGTCTGTATCTACTACATTAGAGTGTGCATATGCAGAGGCACAATGAAGCATCTGTACAGAATCGCATGGTTCATCTTTTAGCTGTGCTCAGTTTGTTTGTTGTACTATCTATGCTGAACATAAAATACCTTCTCAATATCTTAAACTATAATTGAAACTCCAGGCATATTTCAGGAATCACTCAATATTCATGGAAAAAGTTTCACCCAGTTTATTAAGAATGAACTAAAATATGAAGAGCAATTCGTTTTGCTGCGACTTTGTAGTTCTTTCAGGTCACTGCCTCCTGCCATCTTCTCTGGCCTGTACCATTGTATCAGCATGGAAACCTGCCACTACCATAAAAGCAAAAACAATAAAGACTATCTTAGCTATCAAATCATTCCACTGTGGATCAAAGTTTTGTGTATGCTCTAGTGTCATTTAAGCGAATGCAATAGCTGCACACCTTAAACTCACAACACTAGAGGTCTAAGTCCATCAACACGGACAGCTTATACAGACACGTAATTAAGCCACTTGTGATATTTAGTATTTGCTACAGAAATACCAGAAATCCTCTTAATGCAACTTGGACCCTATTATGGGGAGATGTAGTGTGAAGAAGTCAACACTACATAATAGGATGATCCAATGATGAAGATCCATTCATGGATCACTTGCCACACAAAAAGACCAGTCGCATTCAAAATCAGGCTACAACAACCCCAGCTTTTCAGTTATCAACAAGATGTAATGCTTTCTATTGCATGCTTTTATTATCGAGGAACTTTGAAAAGAACAATACCTTAATCTAGCATACTGAGATTCAAAATTCACACTTTTCATGATTCAAAACTCATTATTTTTCTTACTCTATTTAGTAAAAATGAAAAACAACAGGACATCAGTTTGTGCCAATCCTTAGAGACACATTTCCTTACATAACATATTGTCTGCCGGGGAAAAAGAGATCACTTGCCGGAAGATATTAGCTGACAATTTCAATGGAATGTTTTTCATAAATCTTTGGTAACATTTGTCTGTGCAACCAAATGAGCCAAATGTTTCACTGTCAATCTGAAACTTAAGTATTTGGGGATTTTTACTTATTTTGGTCAAGCTATGTTTATCTGGAGATTTATAAATGTGTCCCTTTGAGACAAACTGACAGACTACCGAAACAAGGAAGGTTGATGAGGTAACTTGTTAAAATAAAAAACAAAAAAACAAAAAAAACCACACCCAACTTGGCAGGCAACCAAAGGAAACTCGCCTGACAGCTTGTCTGAATTTCTTCTGGATTTCCTGCCTATTTACAAGATGCAATTTGAGAAACTAAGACCTTCGGAGCAAAGCTGTGCATTAACAATGAATTCTAATAGGAACTCATTCTGAACCACAACAAACGCTGCTTATGAGGTTTGGTCCTAGGGAGAAGAAATGCTGAGAAAATGCCTAAAATCCTCAAGTTTTCCACAATAATCAAGCCTTCACAGTGAATTTTCTCTTTCCAGTTTGTTAGCTTTAGATTCCTGTGCAAAGCTGGCCCATCCCCCACCCCCAATGCACTATGGAAGGCGGCACACCCCCTCATCTGCCATACAAATGTAAATTTGCTGTCGACAAGGCTGGAGGAAAGGGTTCATTCAACTGCAGACCAACTGTTTCCATACTGTACCATAGAAGGTATATTCAGCAGAGACACCAGCTTCCACGCAGGAACAAGCTCCTTGGCTCAAGCCACCTAGAAAGCGAACATCTTTGGAAAGGAATCTTCAATTAAACTTTAATATTTACATAAGATGTTGAATTCACTATGTAAACATTATTGTTCTGAAGTTAAACTGGCATTAGAACAGAATGGAAACTAGCGTCTCTGATGTTACATTTCAAATACAATTCCATTTTTAAAGGAAACACTTTTTCTGATAGGTGGAGAAGTTATTGCTGCAAATTTAAACCTGAAGAAACAGAATTTCTGTTTAGTACATGTTTAGATGACATTGCCAAAATCAGGATTCTATTACTTGATTCTTTGATAGCCCTCGTGCTTTAGAGACATTCAGACTTGAACAGCAATGAACACCTTTAATGAGAATGTGAACAAAACCAAAGCTCAAGGACTTAATACCAATGCTTGTCCCATCTCCCTCCTGAAAGGTATTCGTATTTAATGAAACATTTCTGTAACAACAAAACGTGTAGATGCAAGAATCCCACAGAAGAGACCCTGTGAAGCCAGTTAGCCCACAATCTATTTAGCCACAGAAACCAGTTCTACAAAAGCTACAAAATATGGCTGGATCTCATGTCTCATGCAAGCACACACTGAGAAAACTTAACTCTGCAGAAGGTTTCCCCAGCTGTCCTCTTCAGTTCCTCCACGCTGCTGGCTAACAGCGCGCCTTCCGCAGCCTCACCCCAGCAGCAGCGGTTCTCACATACTTACTTGCCCTTTCTGCAAACTCTTCCCAAACTTCTACTCCTGATTCTTACCTCGTCATGAAAACGACATTTGACTTTCAAGACCAAGCTGACAATTTTTGCATAGAAATAGCGCTTCCTTTACAGAGTTGAAGAGCTTTAAGAACAAGAAATTGCAGAGGTGTATGACTATACCAAGCTGTACTTCACTGTATTTTCCTCTCACTTGTGTCTATAGAAGTTTTTGTCATTTTGGACTCTAAATTCTTCAGAACAAAAACTTAATGCTTGGCAAAATAGCCCCTTCTCTTATATTACACTAACTTAACATTTACAAGTCAGGAATTCCACGGTCGACGTAGCCATTAGGAAAAACGTCATTACAATTAACAACTTATTCTTCTTTGATTACTCCACTCAGAACAGAGTCTACAGCACTGAATGTATTTTTCCAGCTTAATCCACACACAATTCATTTCAACATACCTTAAATACGTGCACGGTTTTACCCTGGTTTCCAGCTGACATTTAAAGTGCTTAGACAAGTCCCCATGCTGTTAACTCCCACCATTTTGTCTGCTAAAGACCAATAACATCCATCCAAACACCGTCTCTGAAACAAATACTTGAAGATGATAAGCCAACACATTTGGAGTTAGAGGATTTTACTCTCCCCTGCTCTCCTTGTCCATATTGGACTAAGAGTACATTGATATCCAGGGAAATGTCTTACAGGCAGTTTTTTGGCTGATGCATTCTGACAGATTTTTATTCTTCTTTTCCTGGTGTTACAGACAAACTTCTGCTATTCATTTCTCACAAGTTTGTCAACCTCCCTTAAAATGCTACATGACTTAAAAGCTTTTTTTTTTTTTTTTTTTTTAAATAAAAACCTTTTTCCTCAACATGTATTCACTAGAACTAGACCACCACGACCAACAAAAAACACTAATAAAGCAATGAGTTCATTCAGGATTTCAAAGGTTTGCAAGTGCAATGACAATTTTCCTTTATTTTTCCCCTCCTGCGTCAGACCTCCCATTCTTAAGAGTTCTTCTGTATTTTTTTCTTTGAAAACTATTTTTCTCAGAAATCCTAGATGCATAATAATTTGTCAATCTCTCACACTTTTTTTTTTTTTACTTTTGTTCAACAGAACCTCTTACATTTAGTCCGGGGAGAGGAAACAAAAACCAGTGAGAGATGTTGACTTAGAGCCCCAAAGCATATTTCTCAGAGGAAAAGTGTGATGTTCATTATTTTAAAAGGCATGTAAAGACAACCTCTTTCCATAAAACTAGCAGGTAAAAAAAATGTCAGGTTTCATATTAAAATGAAAAAAATGTATTTTACATTTATTGCAAATTACAGTTACATTTTTACTCCAATTTCAATTCAAGCACACAATCATTATGCATGACATTACAATACTGCTATGTCCAGCAACCGACACTTCATAAAAACAAACGTCCTTTATTTCAGCAGCAATGTATTTACAAAATATGTTCTTTAAAGTGTTCAGACATCCTATTGAATTACTAATACAACATCAAGCTTTGTAGTTGTAATCTTTTGTTCTTTCTTTAAAAAAGTAAATAAATCAAAGCTCATGAGTACAAAATTAAAATATGACATTCGTGCATCGTTTGAATTGTCACCTGGGCTTTTGTCTCAGAAACTGACAGGGAATATCAATGTGTTAATTGAAACAAGCAGTATGTAATCCACAGGACATCTTTAGCATATGTTTCCTTCTAAGGGCTGACAAAAGCTTTCTTGAATTTCTTAGCACTAGTCTAAGGTTTCCGCTTTCAAGCTAAAAATATGAACAAAAATGTTGCATATTTACATAAATATATTTTTTTCTCAGCAGTATCTTTCCACAGAAATCATAGACAATATTGTATCTGGTTTAAGATCTCAAAAAAGAAAATGGGAGTATGGCAACAGTTGCATGGAAGTGATGAAAAAAATCTTTAAAGCTGTATTTCTCTTCATAATTCAAAAGGCCCAGAAAAATAAATCAAATCAGAAACCTAGCTCCATAATGGAACATTCTTACTGAAGAAGGAGAATGAGCTACTGGATGTAACAAGGCAAAGCTCAATACTCAAAGCTATCATAATTTAAAATTAGACATAATTATCCTTAACAAAACCAGGCACTGTGGAAAGGGGCTTTGGAACAGCTGCTCCTCTTCAATTTAAATGCTCATTTGTTTTACATTGACCTAGAAATCAGTATCCTCCTAACCAAAAGCCAATTAGATAATAGTCTCTCTTTGAAGCTTGTAGAATACCATTTTTTTTAAACGTCTTTAGTACTAAAAAGCAAAGAAATAAACCGCAGATGATGCCACAAGTATGCTCTGCTTCAATACGCACAACCAAAATCTGGGGGTTCCCCTCCTGCTGCTTTCTGAAAGGTCAGGTTTACAGTCCAGGAAAGACACTTATCGCTTCCTTGCGCCAGCCTGTTAGTGCAGTCTCAGTTTGGGACGATGACAGAATGCTGCAAAGAGTGCACGTGGAAAGATCTTCTGTTTGCTGCATCAGCTTGCCATCATTCCCTCCGCAGGTAAAAGTAATACGCCAAACTGCCAACGAGGAAGTATTCCAAAAGTGTTTCAAAAGCTGTCCTTCCAACCTTGCCCAGAGTTAGGTCACTACCATCAGTGCTTTTAGAGACAGCAGGATGTCAGATTCTTTCAGTACTGCAATATAAATAAGTTGCTTCTCAAGCAACAGAATTAAAAACACCTGCTTTCCTCCAGACTCGATTTTGTCTTTGGTCATCTTGCTTCCTCCTGTGTTCTTCTAGATGAAGCTTCAGCCCCCCCATTTCACCTGCACCCAGTGGAGACCGCACGTCCCCCAGCTGGTTGGAGAGCCGCGTGCTCCATGGTACTCGTGTCAACCAGCACTATCAAGCCACAATAAACAATGAACTGCGTCTCTCAGAGAGAGCTTGCGGGGGTGTCTCCCACTCGGCTCCAATTCTTAAGAAATTGCAATTACAATTATTTTTGACATTTCTTCCTCTTTTCAAGCCTGGATAAAACTGGCCAGTGGCTTGGAAATTACCAGGAAAGAAGGAAAATTTGCATGAAGTTTGATTCCCTTGCACTGTTCAATGTTTCTTGAGATCATGATCGTGTACACCATTATTTTCAAATTTGGCCAAAGCCAATACCAAAAATATATGTTCACCCACAGATCTGTTCCAGCTCTGAAGAGACAAAATGACATTGAGAGACAGTTTGATTACAGTCAAATACAAAGCCATAAGATTTCTTGGTCTTCTGAGTCTTGGCACCATCCCTAGAGAAAATTCTTTCCATGAAAGAAGTAGAGCCTTTTCTATATGCATCCACAAAAGCAGCTTCTCAGAAAACTGGTAACATACCGAGTATGACAGGATCCAGAACAAAACTAATTATGGCAGGAAACTACATTAGAAAACAGAGAATTCAATTCTACCACAACATTAGGTCTTGAGAGAAGAAGAGAACTGGCAACCACCAGGAGCAATCCACAGTTGCATGCTGAAAAATAATCTGCTAATGTGAAAGGCTTAATCTTGAAAGGAACCTTCCGAAATTGCCAACACTGTCAAGTAAAAAAGCCTATATTGGCAGCACAATCTCAAGCCAGAATGCAAATCAGTCCAGTCAAGGTGGAATTCAAGGGAAGGAGACGCTGCTTCCAAAACAGGCGATGAAGCTGAAGAAACCTTGCCCTCCTAAGGTTTCCTTCTGAAGCCACAGAAGTAGAAAGCAACTAAATGAAAGTATGAGCTGGGATGGAAAACACACAAATACAACAAAAGCAGCATGATCCTAACTATACCTCAAAGTTATCTGGCATCATTTTATTGTAGAAATTTGCTCTCTGTTCTATGCTACCTGGAAGAGCCTTGCTCCTGAATTTCCCACACTAGCAATCCAGTTTCTCAGTACTGCCTTCAAAGCTCTTTTTGCAAGGGGCAAAGTCCAACAAAGCCCACTCCTGCCCAGCCAAGCAAGGGTTAAGGAGTAAGCAGATTACCCAGGAGGTTTCAGCACAACCAGGAAGATGTCAAACCCAGGCAAAATAATTATTTTAATCCTGTATCAACTTTTCCAATTAAAGTACAAAAGTAGAAATAACATCAGTTGTTGAGATTGTTATGGAAAATAAGGTTCCAAATAAATCACTGCAATTTCCGAGTTCTTAGGTGCTTTTGGATGGGAGGAAGGAGGGGGGAATTAAATTACTGCCTCTGCTGATAAAGTAAACATGTAGACATTGGACTTCGAATTCTTCAGAGCCTTTAACCTGCCAGCAAACTACATTTCTAAAAAATGTATCTCCAGGAAGCAGCAAAACTGTCTGGATTAAGAACCAGCCATTCAATTGAATTTTAAAAAGTAGCTGTCAGAAGAAGAATCAGTACTGAATAGGACTATTTTGTGTCAACAGAACAGTCATGCATACAAGACTATTCAGCATTTTAATTGATGACCTAGAAATAAATATAAAACCACTGATGAAAAACTTACTGTAAGAACAGAGTATAAACAGCGAGATCAGCACTGGCAGGGTTATCTGAATGGCTTGGTAAGGCTGGGCTATTCAAATATTGTTTAGATTCAACCAAATGGCTAATTACACTAGTAGGAACTAGGATCCAGGCAACTGTAGCACGAAGGGAACACCTGCATGTCTAACTCCACAGATCTCTTCTGGATCCCTCTTTTTAAACATCAGTACCATGTTTGCCAGTTTCCAAGTCCTCAACTACTGAAATTATTTTAAGCAATAGGTTACACAGCACAATTAGTGGTTCACATGTTTCAACCCTGAATTGTGTTTAAAGCTGTGTCATTATCTCCTTTTATTCACTGAATTAACAACCTCCTTTATCCTGTTTTTAACCACTCCACTTTCCTTTTAACCATTCTTAACTCGTATTTGCCGGTGGGAAGGGGGAACACAGCATTTCTCTGTGCCTCTAACAGGAGGTCCTCAGCTGGGTTCCCTGGGGTCTGTAAAGGAGCAGCTCTCTTTGCCGAGGTTCCTCGCTTTTCAACAAGCTTTCTCTTTCTAAATCAGTTCATCTTTTTGATGCTGAGAGCAACTTTAGTGTTTTTATTATTATTTTTAGCTCTGCCTGCATATATTTCAGTTGCTATTAAAGGGTGGCTTTTTGACTCACATTTTGAACTAGAACTGAGCACCACTAAGGCTAAAAGCAATGCTGCCCGTGCCTCTGGTCTACATACAAGTAACTGAAATCTCCCTCTAACATTTCACTCTACAGAGTCCAAGCTTCCTCAGCACGCTGCAGGCAGCACCACTTATCCTGCTCACGCAGTGGGTAACGCAGACCCCAGGTTACTATTACTTAATCAGATCCAGGTTTCAACCCTGATGCCGCTGGGGTTGGGGGTTCCTTTAAACATGCAGCACCGCTCAGCCACAATCCCAACACGTTTAACCTCTCCCATATACTTTTCTTTGGCGACAAAATACTGGGACACAAGAACTAGATGGCAAATGAGACAGCCAGTCCTCAGCATAAAATGCTCAAATTCTGACGTGGTTATGCGATTAAAGTAATTATCCGAAAAACATATAGCAAAAACTATAATTATACTCATGGTTAGTGGACATTATTATATACTTTCCACTCCCCTGGACTGAGGGATTCAGCACAGAATAGCAGCTCCTAACAAAAAGGATGAGATCAGTTATGTAGCTTGGGTGGAATCAAGTGAAATCGACTTCCTCCATTCCAGATGACACAAAGTGGAGTTTAACCATCCTCTCACTACTTGCCCCAGAATATGAAACTGCAGATACCTACTTTTAAACCCCCTGACCTACTAGAGAAGTTTCCTGATGTGCAAAGAAAAATGGAGCTAAAAATTACTTAAGGTTGTCCACAACCATTCTCAGACAGAGATTTCATACAATACAGGCAAAGCTTGATGATAAAAGCCATGTTAATAATGGGACAAAAAGAAATCAGATAGCAGATGGAAGGTCATGCATCATTAATGTACTTAATTGAAGAAGATAGGCACCACAATACCTTTCTCTTGAAATTACTGTAATTTATAGGAAGCCAATCTGGTACCTGTGTTTTAAATTCAAAACACCCTACATTTTACTTTATTTTGAAAGCCAAATTATTTGAGTGAATTAAAGCAAAACAACAAAAACTTACCTCAAACAATCAAATGGTTATTTAATTTTACCTTGCAAACTGTCATTTGAGCAGAATCAAAGAGCTTGTGGATGAAGCTCATGATTCAGAACACTTCATTTAGCAAGGGAATACTACAGAAACAAAGGTTGTATGAGAACTAGTTACTGTATGATAAAAAAGCTAGATGCAAACTCTGAGCAACAGTAAAACTGTAATACAAGATACAACACTACAGCTTTCACCTTAAGATCTCCAGACCGTTTGCCCACAGCCCAAAGAATTTAGAGTGGAGAAGAATTAAGGAGGTCACAGTAGAAGTGTACTTGTGCACAAAGCAGTCTGAATTCATAACTTTGCTAGCTATTATCATATAACGAGAATGCATATTTACTGTGGGGAGTTTGTTTTCCTGTTTTCTGGAGATAGGGGAAGCCACAGAGAAAAATAAATACTTATGGGAGAGCACAGTAGGAACACGAAAACTTAGGGACATCAGAGCTGTCAGGAGTCTTAAAAAGGATCTGGCTCACGCTAGCGATAGCACGGCATACAAAGCTGCAAACAGGCAACCAAGCTTGGCAACACTGACGAAATGAAAGCAGTAATGAACATTTTGACCTTTGTCTTCAACCCTTGGATTCTTGACACAGCGACAAACACACTATGTATTTTCCTTGGCAACACTCATCAAGTAAATTAGTTCAATTATCAATAGTTGGAAAATTCAAGATGCAAATTTGCCAAAAGTATTTCTGCAGAGTTACCCTGTTACATATTTGTTTCAAATAGTTATCTACCAGAAGCCAGTGTGAAAACTTGAGTTTGTGCACTATAACCATGTTTGTGTAAACTAATAACATAGCTGCATACCTTTAACAAAGAATACCAAATACTTCCTTCAAATTTTGAGTGAAGACAAATACAGATACCACCTTAAAGTTGCATGTTTTATTTAAAATCCAAGGCAGAGAATTTTAATTTCAAGTTTCACACAATAATTTGTTTTCTTGGGCAAATTATGCAACTGTGCAATAGGAGTTCATCATGTAACTACTTTTTCCTGTTGCTATACTATGTGACCACATTAAAATAATGAGGTTTGAACATTCATATCTTCAATTAGAGCTTTGTGGCTTCAAGCAGTTGAAGAACAAATGCTGCCATTAACCTAGACCATACCCCTCAAATATGCACCAAATATATTAACAACGTTACTGAATCATGAGGTCATTGTGAAAATGCAAGTCTCAGCGGATTCCATCGCAAAGCAAAATCTTGAGGATTTTAATAGGATATTATTTAAGGTATAAAATTAAAATCTCGTATTAAGTTATCTCAACAGCTCATTTAATTTATTGGGCTCAAAAATATTTTAAAGGTTATTTTAGGTTAATTACATTTCACATCCTTTTATGACAGATCTGAAACCCTGTACTTCTTTCAATCCTCTATTATAAACATTTTTCCCTTGCCAATAACTTAAAGTTCACACTGACACACATTTTTGCATACTCGCACTGCAGTCTCAACATGACAGCATTTTATATTCATGATGTACACAGAATCCCTTTTTATTTTTTTCTCCAAATGCAAACTTGGTCACTGCAATAAATAACAAAAGCAAGAAGCACCTCAGTCAGCTGTTCCACACTATTTACTTACAAGGCAGCTTAGGTAAACTGGTTTGTTTCCAACACACAGCAAATATTGCTTTTACATACTTAGCTGGCCGCAGCTGCTTTTCAGTGAACAAAATTTGGATCAATCCAAAATGTCACAATGTAAGAATCCTCCTCATCTACTCCCAATAATAAACAAAATAATAAAAGCTCTGAAAGAACAGCCTGGTAATTACTCCTAGTCTCAGTTTGCAAAGGGAAGAACTACAGATACTGACTCTAAATCAAGCCTGCAAGTGTAACAGTTATTGTGATTTTATTCCTCATGCTCTCACAGACCAAGGACTCTGAAGTTCCCACCTTGGAAGAGTTAAAAACTGCAGAAATGCTCAGGTTGGCAATAACAATACAGCAAAGCCCAGAAGAAGACCAAGACATCTCCTGCTTTGAACAATTGGCTTCAGAATCTAAACAATACCTTTAACAGAATCAGGAGTGAGTGAGTGATACAGGTACACCATACATAAAGCGACTGCACAAATGAGTTAATTCATAGTGCTGTCCATTTGAGTTTTCCACGCATTAATAAACTGAGCTTTACAGAAAGTCTGTGAGGTATGCTTTACTCCCAGTGTTAGTGATGACCAAGTGATTTAACCTCCCTGTATCTTAGTTTACCAAAGTTCAGATATCAGGATCGTTGCATAAGCCTCAGGCTTCAGTACTCTGGTTCAGTTACAAGGCTGAACTTACCTCTGCCAAGAGATATCACCTCTCCCCCTCTAGTAATCTCAAGGCAATCAGGACTGTAGATTAACTCCTGGGCAGGATTCTGAGCTACAGCTGTTCAGAGGTGAAGCATATAAACAACTGTATTCCCAATTTCCTCAAAGTAGTAAAATAAGCAATCACTGAGTCTCTGGAGCTGTAACTGGCTGGAAAGATGTGCTGCATGGCTTGCATAAACCGAAGTAACACACGACAGTAAAACACGCCAAACAACAAAATGGCAGCCAAACACAGGGGATTAGGCTACTAATTTCTAGAGCATTTCCAAAGCTTTTGTTTAGTCAAGGACTTATGAGGGGATTTTTATAGATATCTTAAAGCTCAAAACAGCTTGTATTACTGGAACAAAGTAGTTTGAAATTCAGGCACCCAAACTATCTCATGCTTGAAGACTGACCCTGCCATTACCTACCGCATCCTAGGAAACAGTTACAGACATAGAAGGCAGCTATATTAAAACACTAAATGCGGACATCTCACACTGCCTATGGTAATACCTATCGAAAAAAAATCACCAAAATATGAGGCAACTTTTGAATATTTTAAATTAAAATACAATTGTTGTTTTTTTTGTTTGTTTGCTTGTTTTAATTGTCTACAGTGGCACATTCTAATATAAAGGCCAAAAGGAATCACAGAACACTCTTATGGAACAAAGCATCATTCCAGTGACAACATGCATTCAAGACTGTCTGAATAACTCTTCATATTGTTTTAAGTTCCCCACAGCTCCCCAAGAAAAAAAAAAAAAAAGCTAATTTTCCATGCACACTACAGCAGTTTCTCACTTTACACCTACAATAGTGCTGCTGTCAGGAGCAGAACTGACTGTATGTGCCAAAAATCAATTCAACATATTCATAGACAAAAAATAACACACAGCATCTGAAGATAATGAGAACTGCAATCATTCAAACTGACAGTCTAGTGCCTAACAATTATCACAAGGCAAGTTTTATGAATTCATATTTCCTATGATGACAAGCCTCAGGTTACACAGAAGGGTGTTCAAATTTTCTTTCGAGTATGAAAATCTCCTTAGAGCCAATGTGTCCACTCCAAAATGAAATTCACTTAACTGAAGCGAGTAAAAAA
>VXAA01006435.1:783711-813676 GCA_013399115.1 Anseranas semipalmata
AAAAAAAAATGCTGACCTGAAAAGACTGAAGTTTCTTCACAGCAAGATGCTGACTGTGTTCAAGTAGTATGCACTATATATTAAGTATAGCTTTGGTACAGAATTTGTTACAATTATTTGCTGCTCTTTATTCAGATACAGGACTATCAGTTATGAATGCCACTGTGAAGCATATGTTCCTGAATTTATCATGCAAACATGCAGAATTACAGCATATGCATTTGAGTTTTCCCACCAAAGATGCCTTAAAGCTGTGACAAAGGTAAGCCTCTGCAAGCACTCTAACCACTGCCTAGTGCTCAGAATACTTAAATATGTTCAAAGAAAGCTCTTCTGCAACTTGCTTATAATTGCATTTACTGGTCTGCAAAGGCCTGGTTCACATTATCAGATCCTTGTCCTTACTTTCCAGTCTTATCGTTCAGTCCATGTCAGTATGTTCAACCCTCTACCTAGAACTTGCTCCCCACCTCTCCCTCAGAAGCCAGTCCCTCCAAGCAAACACAAGCCTGGACACTGCGTTAGTTCTGCAAGCAACACTTACCTTCTATCTTGTCTCCTCATGGCCACATCTTCCAAAATGTGTAACTTACCCAAACTCTCGAAGATTCACTCACAGACTTCACAGCATAAGCAAATGTAAGTTTTTAATTCGTATGCATAAACTTAGACTTCACATGATCTTAATTTGGAAATCCATTTACTTCCCATCTCAGGTTATTACTGGCATTTTAAAACACAATTTCCATGACTTCATACAGTAATAAATTTAATTGATTCATATAACCATAGTCTTCTGCTATCTTCTACTTTTCTAACAATATGAAACTATGAAATTCTACTTGTACAGTCAAGTATTGAAAGTTCTTTACTCCTTAGAACAAGTATATGGTCTTCATGAGCTGCAACTTGAATGATTATTTTTCAGTCAAAAATATTTTCAAATGTCCTCAGCAACATTTAAATAGACAACACCTTACCTCCTAAAATACAAGCAAAAAGTATAGTTGCCTATAACAAAACATTTTTGGGAAAAGAGCAGCTGCATGTTTCAGAACACACAAATGTAAATGAAGTTTTCTCATCAGACTCAAATGTCTGCTTCTCTGATAAGTACGCAATCAACCAGCAGGAGGTAGCTCTATGCACAACTGGCATTAATGACTTGTCCCCCCACCACTATTATATTTTTCAATAAAAAGACGAAGATTACATCTAATTCTTTTGCAAGGAGGCAGAAGTCTAAGCTCTATGCACTCACATCACTGTGAGCACGCGTATCAAGCAGATAGGTGGAGAGTGCAGCGGAAGACCAGCTATTGTGCTTTGCAAACTAATGCTTAATTTGCTAATCAGATACCTGCAAGTCACCACAAACACCATTCCTTCCAAGGCCTCCTCACCGTGAGATTAACAAGTACCCAGATGCTTGCATGAAGTGGAGATCCTAAGTAATACACAGCAAGTCTGCTAAAGCACTGCAGACTAAGTAGGAGACCCAGATATAGGGTTTTCTTTTATAACTAATAGGGTTTTTGAAGCAGAGTATAAAAAATGGAACCTCTAGCTACACTGCACTTCAAGATTTTTCAATTGTTATTTTCTGTTTCAAATTTGCAATCAACACAGAGTTAAGGTCTCCTTTAGCTGCAGCATACAGGAAAACACCTCTTGCTCTTTAGGTTGGCCCTGTAGCAATGGTGTCATTTTATCTTGAAAATGCAATTCACTATGCTGAGATGAAACCTCCAGTACTTCAGCACCACCTAGCAGGTCATAGACCAAAACACAGTTAGGCAAAACAGCTTCTGACCCAAGAAATGTAAAAAAAAAAAAAAAAAAAAGATTGATATAATTACCTCAAAAAAAAAAAAAAAAAATCTTATTTTCTTCTTAACTATCCCAATCACCAACTTTCTGTTACCAGAAAAACACTGTTGTAAGCCATGGTACATTAAAATATGAAGCTAATTCATACTCCAGATAAAAAAGAAGCCAGATTATTAGCAAGTCGTTGTAGAACACAATCCCATAAATACCATTCTTGTGCTGCAAAATCACGAACAATTACCAGGATCTCTAAAAACATTTTACAAAAAGTTACTTAGATCTTGGGGTTAGACTATTTCTTTCAATTGCCAGACGTCCACCAGCAGATGGCAGAACAGCACCACAAATTCCTCACGAGGCTTTACAGACATCAGCAATTGGTTTTAGCCTTAAGATGAATATAAAGGGAATTACCTAAATATAAAGGGAAATACTTCTAAATTGTGTCACTAGAAATCCAAACCTGTAGCCAACTAGCCACTCTTCCTGGTAGCCAAGCGTGATACAGAGGTGAAGTACAACCTTTTGTAATAAAGAGCAGAAAGAGCAAACTGCACAGGGGCAATACGCTATCAGAGGAAGTTTACATATTAGGTACAACTGATTCTATCCCTAGTCTAGCTAAAACTGAATCAAAAAGCAAAAGAATAAAAATTTAGAAAATCACCAGTGAATACTCTCTCCTATACCTCAACTTGGACATCACAATTAATATGCCACAGCGTGAAGTCTGTCTCAGTTAGCAGGTTCCCAGCACTGCCCCAAGGATGACGATTTGCCCCATTCTGCTCCATGTTACCTAACCCACGCAGCTTTAGGTAACTGAACGTTCAAAATAGATGAACGGGGACTGTCACTGGCTCAGTGCAATTCAACACAGGAAGTTCTTCAGCGTGTCAGTAATTTCAAGTCCTTGCATCTGAGGCTTTCTGTCCTCCAGATTACTATTCAAAATCTGAGAGGCTTTCTTTTTTTTAAAATTACTTCTTAAAGAACAAGACCAGGGAAAGGCAAACTTACTGACACACTCTACAACAGCAAAGAATACACAATCGTCTCATTTTAACCATTACCTTAAAAAGGGAATGCAAAACCATAAATCATTTGAAATTATTCTCTGAACAGGAGACTGACCCTACAAGGAAATCTTAAAAGTCAGAGGATTAACAGAGCACCAACTGCTCACCAGACTCCATCTCTGAAGATGAAAAAATGGCCCAGACCATATACTGTGTGGTACAGAACACAGGGAAGAAAGTTCATGCCAGCAAGAGACCTGCCACCAATTGGCTAGAATCCTCAACCTTATTTTCAAAAATGATGCTCAGTTTTCAGTTCCAGAAGCACAGGAGTTCAGTTCCGTACAGGGAGCAGTTTAGAAAACTGAAGTTTGTAAGAAGGAAAGGAAAAAAAAGGTTCAAAATTTCTTTCACAAAAGTATCAAATTTTCCAATGACAGGCTTCTTTCAAGTGTTTTCCCATCACCACACTTGGCAAAAGGAACACGCATGGTTTCTTATTCTTGGAACATCTCTAATTTTTCCAGGCACTAGATAGTGAGCAATGCATGAAAGACGTAGCCCAGGAGTTGGACTTGATGATCCCTGCGGATCCCTTCCAACTCGGGATATTCTATGATTCGAATTAATGGGTAGCACGCTATCAGATGTTCTTTCACAAAAAGCTGGAGACAGTGCTTGAGACGCTCTCTATGAGAAGGGCATGCGCACGCACACAACACACACACGCACGCACCCCTCTCACTCCACAAACGTAAATACGGATTTGGCATTGGTGCGGTACTCCAGTTGAGCAGCCTATCCTCAACAATAGAACTGAAGGGAAAATCATCCCTTGCCCACCCCTGCACGCTCCATCCCTGGAATATTAACCCTTTGTGGCACTGAAATAAAGTGCTTTTGGCAATCAAATTCATTCATTTAGTTTTATCAAAAAGTTTGCAAGTTTGCAAACTTTGCAAAAAAGTTTGCAAGAAAGACCCTCCTAATCCATCTCCTAATACATCCCCTCTACAACAACTACAATGTTATCTTCTCAAGCTTTTTCCTTCCCAAAATTAACAAGCCCTGACGCTTTTCATGTCTTTTTCATAAGAGAATGCATCCCCATTCGCAATCATTCTCATCAGTTGTCTTCAAAGCACAATCCAAGTTCTAACTCATTTTAAGACAGGCTGTCTGCAAGCCAAGATTTCAGATAAATGAATCCCCAGGCTAAGTCAGGAGAGATTTTCCGCATTGTTATCCTTCTGTTCCTTATACACACACTTTATACACAGTTTTCCCATCTATCCCCCTTTTTTTTCCCTTCAGTTCTTACTACATCTGGGTCTTGAGAGCAGAAAATATCAGAGATGCCCACAATGATGCCTGTCTTTTTTCCCCCCAGTTACTTCCTTGCATATCTTAGGAAATTAGAAGTCTTACGTATGGAATAACAATCATAGGATGCTCCCCACCAGAAGTCCATCCACTACGATCAGAGACATCTGTCTTAGAGGAGATGATGAACTGAAGGTCATCCTATGAAGTCCTCACATATTTAGAAGGCACACAGATCTCATCAACACCACAACAGCACTCAGCATTCAGTCTCTGATGGCTTCCTTCTCAGGTCAAGGACCTAGTGGCAACTGCTATGCAGACACGTTAATCCAGACTATCACATATGTAAAGAGCTGAAAGGTTCTAACAATAATAATAATAACAAATAATAATTGTGCTTACGACATTTAGCATATTAGAATGGGATTTCCAATTCTTGAGCTGCTGCTAATAAGCAGCCTCGCTATTGGTCTTGTTTCAGAAGCTGCAAGCTAATTTCTATAGAGTTGCTGCCGTTAAGTTATTGTCTCACTTTGCAAACACTTTCAAAGTTGAAAAAATTGCGATTTAAGCACAGAAAAAAAACAAAAAAAAAACAACACACTACCGAATACCAGCAAAGCAATTTAGCAAAGGCAAATACACTGATACCTACAGTACCCTGAAGTGGGAGCAGATATAACGCACATAGCTTTGAGTATTATGCATTCCCAGTACCACACTCCCATTTCTCTCTGGCTATCCATCCATTGTATTAGTAACAAATAATAGGAGAATTAAATGCTCTAACAATCAAGGCTGGCACATTAAAATGACACTCTGCATTACTGAACCTACTCATCTCTTAATAGAGCTATTCTTCTAAGAAGATTAATTATACTGGCAAGAAACCCTTCGCTGTTCTAATTTGTGAAACATATTTCAATACCACAAGCATATTAAAAGAGCTGCAAACACATAACCAGCTCCAAGATCCCAGGACTCACTGCATTTAATTAGGTGTTCATCCTGTGACCAGCTCTTTAGTCATTGCTTTAGAAGCTTATTTCATATAAAAAAAATTTAATTTCTAGGCTTAATTAACTGCAACTGCAATTAACATACAGCCCACCATAAACTACACAGATGTAGGAAAACGGCCACGTACTTCAGTACCTAGCAACATGGAGGGACAAATACTGGATTTAGAGCTGAATTTGTCTGCTTTAATTAAAGAGATGATTATTTTAAAATAAATTATTGACATTGCATCTCACATTAGAGCATTTGATAGACAGCACAAACACTGCCATGACAAACTGAAAATACATCCTATTAATATGCAGCACTAACATGCAAACACATCTGCAGCCCACTGAATTGTGCAGAGCTGTTAAGCAGCAAAGTAGTATTCCAAATTAAGTATCTGAGAACTAGTGCTACGTTTTAAAGCACTGTTATTTTCATTAACTTAAGCTATAAAGCTTCAAGGCATTTGCCTACCACTAAAGAATAAGTCTGTATTTTAATGTATTGCTTTTTTCTTTTTCCTTTTTTTTTTTCCTTAAGTCCCCACTAGATAAGTACTTAGATGCCATGTTCATGTGAGAATTTTTACTTTCTATTCACACAGCGAAATTACAACCATTGCTAAGAATAAATAATACGGTAAACACTGATAGAAGAGTATCTATCTATTGACAGGCACCAAACTAAGACACAATACAATTAAATCAAATCAATATAGTAGCACATCTAAAAATGCTGAGACTACAAATAGTTCATTGTGAAATCAAAACACAAATGCTTGGTTTTTTGAACTTCAAAGATTTAAATTTATTTTCAAACCCTGGTGGTACCAGACTGCCTAGGATTCCTCAAAAAGGTCTAAGGGGTAGCAATCTAAGGGCTAAATACAAGGTACACCACTTTACTTAAGGGATCATTGCTTCTAAACAGTCTTACAATATAAGAAACATTTATCCAGTTACTTACAGCCCTATAAGATAGCGCAATTGACACAGCAAAATTTCCTTATTTCAGTAACACTTGTTATACAGGCAACACTATGGAAATTCGGCAAAAAAAAGCTTCTGGCTTTGCTTTTAGTTTACCATTTATCAACAATTTATGTTGCATGTGTGACTGCTCATGAATAGCTGATAGCTGTCTTTTCCTAGTTTTTTTTTTTTTTTACTTTTCTTCTCCTTGCACTTCAACAATTTAAAGTAGTTAGAGGGAATAAAGAACATCTAAAAACAGAAGTTATGGTCCTTTTGGTTTGCAGTTCAATCTTGACTATAGGCAGTTGAATTTCCTTCCCACATATAATACTCTCTTCTTAGAGAATGCTAGTTTAACAGATGAAACATTCTTCAAAAATATATTCATTTTTACTAAAACCATTTGACAGAAACCATGCAGATGTCAGTTCCAGCTTTTCAATTCTGCGGACAGTTATTCCTTTCAGCTTCATCCCCCTAGCTGCTCTTTGGGGAAATAGGCCAAGGTAGCTACTCAGAAAGCTGTTTCCCAATTAAATTTGTTTTAAATGATCAGGTTCCCATGCTCATATCTCTCTAGACTTCCAGTGATTTTTTTCTTTGAGGAATCAGGCAGCTTAAGCAGCATCAAAAAGGAGCTTCCTCAAAAAGAAATAATTCTTTGCACACACATTTTTTCCTTTTCAGCTTTTTGTCAAAAAAAAAAACAAACAAACAAGCAAACAGGACGAATATACTCTCCTCCTAATTCACCTCCTACCCAAAAAAGTGCACACGTGAACAAAATGCTGCATTCAGTGAGAGGGAGGAGAGAAAGCAAGGTAAAAACCATAGCACGGGATCACATCACTTTGGATTTATAGCAGATCATCAAGATTATGCCCAGACTCACCAAACCAGCAGTAAGTGAAGGAGCAGATTGTCCCAAAGACTGATTTCTCATGCGGACCAGGTTTGAGGTATCTCCAGGTGGCTGCCATATCGTCTGTCCCACTCCACTGTGGACACTATTTGATAAGGGAAGTAGCTGCTTTCCTTTAAAAAGAAAACCAAAATACTATCAACTTGTTTTTAAACAAGTTTGCAAGTTCATAATACCATGCCAAAAACAAATATTGCATCTGCAGAAAAAATGATTAATAAAAAACGATGTAAAAGTTTCAATTAGTGTGCTTTTGCAAGTTCTAACCATCTGTGAATTCATTACCTTTGATAATTAAATAATTTTTAAATGATTTACTTTCATTATTAGGTAATGGGCAAATCCAAAATCTTGTAGCAACAGACTTCTTTCTATACTTTTCCATACCTTTCTGTACTTCACACAGCTTAAGAAAGAAACAAAATTTGCTGCCAATTAAACAATTTATTGCCCTATAGAGAGGAAAATGTTCGTGTTCCAAAATCCTTGAGGTATAATTTTAAAAAATCTTATGAAAATACATTCATAATTTTACAATATTACCTCTTCTAAATAACTTAGCCAATCTGACATCCCTGCTTTCCCCTACCACTGCAACATTCAGCACCAGATTTCATCCAGCTGTGATCAGAAAATAATGTATGTTTAACCATTGTTTTGCTTTGAATCAGGGATCAATATTTCCTCTTCAATAGAAAATTCACTGGTCAGCAACATCAGAGTATCCTAAAAGCAAAACATTCTGTAGTTTTTCCAAGCCTCCTTTGCATGCTATTAGTAGAGATGCTGATCTCCCATGCTCCCATGCACACACAGGGAGAAGAGTAGTTCCTATCTCAACGAGCTCACAGCACTGTACCTTACTGCAGGAAGTACAGTAATCACCTAAGAGGATCTGCTCAATACATTTCTTCTAGTCAATACCACACTGTTTTGAAAAGTGACAAACAGTAAATTTCCAGAACAAGATAGAACCAAAGTCAAAGTAAGTCAAATTTTGACTGCATCAAGCCTAGCAGTGTCCTTTTATGTACAATGTCATTCACAGTAAAAAGAGAAGACATTCTAGCAGTTAAAACACAAGTGAAAAAGTGTTTAAATCCGGGTTCCATTATTAGCTTCCAAATGAATTCCTCTGTAACGCCGGTCAGTCAGGCTCTGTACTTCAGTTTCACCATCTGCAAAGTGGGAGTGACCAATACCTCTTTTTCTTAAAATTACGATTGTCAGACTAAATCAATTTCTATTTCCAAAGCTCAAAAAATGAAATGTGGGCTGTTAATAGTATACTAGCCTAGACATTATCTCCCACACTAAAACAGCCCAAGGCACTTATTTATATATGGGAAAAGGAAATACTAGTTCTGAAACAGTGCATGCCTCCCCCCTTCCCCTTCCAAGCACAGTGAACGTGATTGCATTCAACAGATTATTACATGCTCAGATTCTACAATAGGAATCACAGGAGTCCAAGACATTTGTTGCAATCAGTAGCAGGAAGACATCTACATCTTTAATCACATATACTGCAGAAAACACTTGTTTTCTCAGCAGGCTATTCTTTTGCAAATTCTTCAACTCGACCTTAGAATTAAATGTGAAATATTACATTTGTTACATAAAAGCATCTACAATATTTGGAAAACTGTCAGTGTGACTATCCATGATTCCATGTGGGTGATGGTGGGGTTGTTTTGTTTTTGTTTTTTGTTTCTTTGTTTTGTTTTTGTAAACTTGGTTGTTAATTTTCAGTAAGAGTTGCAAGTAATGTACGAAGCACACATTAATGAAATGAGTCAAAGTATGAGAGACAAGAAGGCTGAACTTTGGCTAGCAAGTAGAGACACAGCATATCAGTACCTTTTTCTCAGTCCCATTCAAGCTGCTTACAGCTGTGGATATGATTTTCATGGTTTGCTCATTTTCAAGATTACATGTAAACACAATGACTCTGCTTGTCTGCAGAGGTCTAAAACTCCAGAAATGAACATTGCTGTATTTATCTCAGTAAAGCACTAGCAAAGATATCCTGTAATAGCAATTCAAAGCGTGTAATTATCTAACCATTCAAAATGCCAGTACTTGAGAGCAAGAATAACATTTAATTCTCCATAAGATATAGTTATCAATATCTCCTTTTAGTTCCACAAAAACAGCCAGCATTTAAACAAAATAGAACCTCTTCCAGGGAATCAAGGAGCCACCAACTGTGTAATCTGAACCCAGGAAGACAGATTTCCTTCAAGAGTCAAATCTCAGCCATCCAGTTTGCATGCACAGTCATCTATTTCATCTATTATCATGTATTACTCAAATTTATTCGCTTCTGTCACTAAAATAAGGTGGAATTATTTTCATGATGGAGCTAAAAGCCTTGGAGCTAAAGCCTTTCCCTACCATGCCTCAAATCCTACGTATGTTCCCAACGTCTCCATTTAAAATATATATCTAAACATCTTCATTTCCTTTATCCAATGGAGTCAAAATGATCTGGTTGGGGCTCTTTTTCCCTTCCTGTATCAGGTTATAGCAGATTAAAAAGTCAGTAAGATGCAGCAACAACTTTTGGAGAACATTATAATTTAAGACAGAAAATTTACAAGAATGTTATATTCAAACAGAAAAAAATATTAGAAAAAATACAGAACTTCTCTCATTTTCCTGCTTCCTCCTTTTTGCTTTCCTTTGTTTACTTCCACTTTTATTCTCCTCTAGTGATTAACCTACCTTAGAGAACAACCTTACTTGAGTACAAAACATAGTGAGTTTCCATTTTTCAAAAACTACCCATTTAGTACAAACGAAACATTAGTACGAGGCCAACCCAAAATGAAATGTGCGTACTTTACTGCTTATTTAATTCCATTACACCCAGCACCTCAAACATTAGTATATTTATCTTTCTCCAGATAAACGATGGAGGGAACAAGGCTGGCTGTATTTTCACAATCGCTTAAGTCAAGCCCATAATGAGTGGTTCCACTCTCTTCCTCTTCGCTCCCATGTAAGAGTTTTGAGCCCTTCTTGTTCTTGCTCTAACATGCAAATAGTCAAACAGTCAGCCTAATTAGGGAGGAAATGGACTGAAAGTTAACCCTACAGAACAGTGGTATTCAGGCAGATCAGCTATTTCATTCTAGACTGATCATGCAGCTCTATATGGTCTAATGCTGGCATCACAGACTTTGATACAAGCTTTAAATAATTGTGAAACCATCCCCTAGCCTGCGTACGAAGTCTTTGAAAAAGAAAACTACAGAACTTGGTCCACCATTTTTGACTAATTACTAGATTATGCTCACTCCCTGGTTCTACAGTAGACATGAACTAAATTCTCAGAGCTGAAGACTGTGTTCAGAAGAAAAAAAAAACTTATATAAACTGAAAAAACATCTATTTTTTTCAAGCAGCATTTTTACTTTGAATCACAAAAGTTTACAGTGCTTTTGAATCCAAAAATATATGAAATAATTTGAACATGATATAGAAGTCAGGTTCCCCCTAAGAAACAATATGGCAAAGCAGGCAAGCTTACAGTCAGTGATGACTTTAGAAGTAAAAGAGGTAAGAATATATCATTGTATTGCTGAAAGTTCCACCACTCCCTTCTTTTAACTTTGCACATCGAGTTTTAGCTTCTAACTTTTCATTCTGGCCAATATGCAGAATTTCACTCCAAATCCAGTCTCTCTTTTTCACTCTTTTCCACTAATATCTCTTTCTGAACCTTTCTCGTATATAAAAACTTGTATGCCTTCCCAACAAGAGGTAACCTCTAGTTTTAAAGAAATGTCAAATCAGTATCTTTTATCACAACTGTTATGCCAACAAGTAATACCAAGTCTTTTAATACTAATGAATTGGTCTTTACAAAATGGCATACCTGACAAAGAACTTGCCAAACTACCTCTGCGTAGTTTGCAGTCATCTTGACTTAGCTGACGATGGAGCTTAGTTTTCCCAGCAGATGAAAAGATGTCAGGATTGCTGAGCTTCCTGCAACGTAATGGAGTGGACTCTGTTATTGTTT
Organism: Anseranas semipalmata; assembly: GCA_013399115.1. Taxonomy (NCBI): domain Eukaryota; kingdom Metazoa; phylum Chordata; class Aves; order Anseriformes; family Anseranatidae; genus Anseranas; species Anseranas semipalmata. The sequence goes on from VXAA01006435.1 coordinate 794,821, forward strand.
CCTGCACAAAGAAGAACAAGCAGAAATTTGTTAGTGACAGCTAATGTATCTATTTTCTGAAATATACTATCTCTGAGTATGAGACCTGCTTATTTACCTTTTCTTCTTTTTCTTTTTTTTTTTTTATTAAACAAACTTCTCAAAATGTAAATCCCCCTCTTCTGTGCCACATATCTGCACAGAAAGCACATCTCAAGATCCCAGTCAAATATGGTTCTTGAATGTTATTGGTGGAAGGCATACCATTAATAAGAGTTAGAAGAAGGCAATTAGGCTACAGCAATTACTTGCAGTTACAGTTAGTTACAGTATGTAGGAAAAGAGGCCAATGAAAAATCAGGCTCAGCTTTGATTCAATCCATTTCCTACTACAGCAATGAAGATTGTCTCTGGATTTCTTGAATATTTGTTCCTCCCAGTCTATGAGGAATATACACATAAAGAAACAGTTTTGATGTCTAATTACATCCAAAACTCCTAATATAAGTTACAGTTCAGCAGCTCTACTACAGGAACATATGTATCACCACATAATAATTCATTAGGATAGATATCATCCTTAGTGGAAAGTCTTTGTTATCACTATAAACAAAATTAGACACGTATTTGTCAGAAACACTCCCACACATGTAAATTCCTTTCACAGCATACACCAAACGTTCAATCAAAATGGAAATAGGTAGAAGAACAGTGGCAAACACAACCACAGCTCTTCCCTCGTGCATTTAACTGTTCTGGAAGTGTCAAAGTAACTCTCATTGTATGCCTGAAGTAAAATTACAAGCATAGCTATCATACATGGTTTTGAAGAAAACGGGACACTTTCCATTACAGCCTATACAGATGCATTTGGTCAAGTCTTCCCTTCTCTGCAGCTGTGCAACGCATTCCACGTCTTAATGGATTGCTCCATTTTACTTCAAATGCCTTTTATTAGCTACTTCAGGTCATGCTTATTGTTATAAAATCTCATCTGAGGCAGAGAATAAGCTGCAAAGAGCAATTTCCCTGCATGACACATCCCACATAGCTTAACACAGTTTTAAATCATGTCTTTTAAATCATGTTTAATTCAAAAAAAAAAAAAATCAGTAGTGGCTTTTAATTAAGATTTGCAGATCGCAATCAAAATCAATTTCTGAAGTCATTAATTCAAATCTATTCAGTCTACAGTGTTATGCCTCAAACCATCAAATTCAGACCAGGATTGCAAACTCTAAAAGCTTCAAGAATTTTTGTGGAGAGAGGAAAAAAAAGACATGAGTAAAGTGGTTCTACATGAAAAAGAAAACTGAATGGAGACTTGAAATTGAATCCTCACTTAGCTCTGACTCATTCATTCTTGACCTTTCTTGAACCCCATCTCTTTTTGGCACCTCATAACAGTAAGTAACTTTGCTATTTGTTTGAGGAACGGGAATGCTTTGCTCTGCATGTGCTTCAGTGGTGCACATTCTATAGGTTGAGAGGTACTGCTCTAATACAATTTCTTCCTCCGGTTACAGTTAGACATTCAGCTGCCACACTGTCTAAACCAAACCAACAATGAGACCTGGGTAACTTGAAGCGGACCAATTCACTTGTCCAGTTCATCACACAGCTGCAAACAGTTGTGTTGGTGCAAGAGTGGGGAAGAAGCATAAAAACAAGTGACCTGGAGTAAGCTGCTTGAGCTGAAAACTGCTTTAATCATACCTTCAGGTTCCTCACATCTTGAGGCAGAGCTGCTCACATTGTCATTTGCCTCTGAACTTTTCCACATAGGTACTGAACACCTTCATGTCCAGCAGCCTATACTTCTGCTTTTCTGTCATTTGGAGAGCTGGAAAGACACCTACATTCATGCTACCACACTTGATGGTTGTACTTAGGAGTAAGCTAGGTAATTTTAAATTGCAACATTAGCAGTCCCCTAGCACGCCTCTGAAAGCTGCAAACACCCAGGGGAGAAAGAGAAAGTCTTTGCTATTTCTATTTGCGATGGCAGAAAGTGGTTACACGTTTATGTGTCTGTAAATAGATGCACACACACTTCTAATACGGCCTGTCCTAAATGCATCTGAAATGTCATGCTTTTCCCAACAGTGAAATCAGAAACTAATGTACCTGCCCCCCCAAAAAAAACAAGAGCGCTCCAACTTACAAGCAGAAGAGTTAAAATCTCATCCAGCCTACCCTCTCACAGTCCCACCAGACATTCCCAGCATTCTACAATACCTAGCTATTTCACTGAACCCCATCACATCCCCGTTGAAAGGCCCTACAAGCACAGTGCTACTGGTCTCCTTCTCAGTCCACGCACTGTGTGCAAATAAATAAACCCCTAGAAGGGACAACTCCTTAAGCACCCTTACCCTGCACAGGCCGTTCCCATGATTATCTTGCCTTCACCAGCACATTTAGGCTCCTTCAGGAAGGGGAAGCACAGTCCCGCTCGTAAGGCTGATGCAGCAACTGTTGCTGCTCTTCCACCACGTTCAGCTGAGCTGGGCTGGCTGGAGGAAGAGGGCAGCCAGAAGATGCACAGCAGCCAGTGACAGGAGCAACGGGCCCTGCCCCTCACTGCCCAGATACGGAACACACCCCCACCCAAACCATGGCTTTGCGACACCCCCTTTGCATCCTGTTCCTCCCACCCAGTATAGATGCCAGAAAAGAGGATTTGGGGAAGACGACGCAGGAAAGAGCACCAGGGATACGGACAGCTACATGGAATCTCCTCAGCTGCTGCTTTGCTTTTACTTCACTTTCGTGAACGTCTCATGTGTCTTGATGGTGGTTTAGTGCGACATCCTCAGTTTGAAAGGTACACCTCACATCATTAACAAACGTCCAATAAATCTAGTAATTTTACTCCACGTCAACAATTTAACATCCAAATCAACCAAAGGAACAAAAATCAGGACATGCAAGAATAGAAGACTTTTTCTTTGTTTCAGGGAGAAAGACAAGGTATTACTCTGCCTGCAAAAGATTTCAGCAGAACAACACTGTACAAAAACAATCTTAAGATTATTGTATTAAGAAGAATACCCAACAACAGTTCAAATTAAAATTTTAAGATTAACATGAAGTGTGTTCTGACCAGGGCTTGCCTCGGGTGCACGCTCCCCCTCCCTCCCCTCCATACACAAACAACACCCCCATCTTTCTCAGCGAACTGCAACTGAAGAGGATCACTCATTCATTCATTTGGGGCACCAAAGTAAGGAAGCACCCAATATATAGAGACACGCATACCCCTACCACCCCAAGAAAGTGCTCACTTCCCTACGCTTCCCCTTCCCCCCTACACAGAGTCTCTTCTTATTGGTAAAAATAATTACAAGTTCTTATCATTTCTTCTTGATTTGCGGTACACAGACTTGCTACATTTGATATCACCTAAATCAAAAGCGCCCCACTGAAGGAGCACGCGGAGCACCTGCTTCCAGCACAATCTCCGCTCAGCTGCGACATCGTGCCTACCCACACCCTTCAGCCCTGAGGTCACCCCCATGGCACATGCCACCTCTCAGGACACCATTCCACATCCATTGCTTCAGCAGCCGCCCCGGCTTAAGCAACGCCTCCCCACCAGACACTCGTACTACAAAGACAGGAAAGGAACAGTGGAAAGATAACAGCTTCCCACACTCAGTAATGAGCCTCGTCTGTCTTCTACAGCAGGCAGGCTTAGTGCGTATTACCTACAGAAATTCTGCCTAAACCCCTTTTTTTGTTAAGCACGTTAAACACTTGGGCAATATTCAGAAGACTACATACCTGGTGAATGTTTTGAAGAAAGGGACCCCGATCCCACTCTGCAGGTTTATATACCTGTTAAACTCACTTTTCAAATAATAAAAATCCAGTGCACTGCTCTCAGACAGCCTATTATTGTTTTAAAAATGCAGAACTACAACATGGCCAGTTTAAAACTTCATTTTCTAAGAGCCATGCATATATTGTGTCAGCAAAACAAGAGGGAAAAAGAGGGAAAGTTTTAACTTCACAACAATAGAATTGTCTTCCATAACACTGTAATTTTTCACTTATCCATCAAAATCCAGCTTTAGTATTGCAGTTCATAGATGAAATACAGAGAAATGCCAGTGTTATGTTAACCGGCTTAATACAATCAGGGGAAAAAAGAACACCACAGGAGGAGATTTTTCCTTGTCCCAAAGCAAGATGCAATACATACAAAGGGCAAAGATCTTACACAATGTTCCAAATTCATGGGTGAGGAAAACTCTTTGCAGTGATAGAGCATAATTTTGCTTACATGCTTTCAAAGTACTAATTAGACTACCAGAGCAAGTGGCTGAAGAATTCATTACATAGCACTGGCTGCCAGAATTTTAAGGACTCAACTTCTACTTTTGAAAAGAAAAAAAACATGCAGCTTTAGAAATAAAAGCATTAGTAAGCACCTAACAGGAACACTGCTCACACAGTGTGGAAAGGACTGTGACCATCTCTCCTTTAATTTCTTTTCCAAGGTGATAAAGAGTATTAATTTACTTCAGCTTTGTGGCTTTTGCCACAAGCGAAATATCAGGCTTATACAGCCCGCAGAATACTTCAAAGCTTAGGGCTCGAGATAAGAGTGTGACACAAACAATCTTGATTTGCTAGGCTGAGATTATTCCTGCCAGTCCCTTCAAAGGTATACAAAAAAGTTTGCTCGCGTAACATGAAACAGGAGGATACGAAGAAGAATAATGGAAATGGGTGTTCTTCAGCAGCGAGGAGCTCTGCATTTTTCAGCTCCGTCATTTACCACACTTGCACAGAAAACCAGTTAAAACAGTTGAGGCACTGGGGTTATTGCACTCAGCAAGAAGGAGAATCAGACAGATTGCAGCAGTAGCTGTAGACAAAAGACAAGAAACCAAATGTTCTTCCTGATGGATAAGATTACACTAACATGCTGTGTTAACATTCTGATTTGGTAATTTCAGAATACAACTACGAAGAACCTGCTCCATCATCTTTTCCATTCCATTGCACCACTTCTCAAACCATTCAAGCAAGAAAAGAAAAAGCACATACACCACTGCAATGATTTTCAACAGCAAAATTGAATTGCTTGCTTCTTTTTGTAAAGACAGTAGCACTGCACAGGTCCTTAAACTACAAATGGCACGTGAATGCTGGAGGTGTGGCTGCATGTCAAGGTAGTAAGTGATTCCTTGAACTGCTAAATGCAGGAAAATAACCAATGAGAATGCCAATCAAGTATAATTGGAAACTTTCTGATTTTTAAGCAGTAAAAATTGCTAATTTAAAGTTTTTTTGCTATTTTTTAATTCAGTACTGTTTGTCCTTTAATAGATAAAAGCCTGTTGTTTCAGGATTGCGTGCTTGTATCTGAGAAGCATTTCTTTTTCTTCTTAGCCTTTCCTCCTTGCTCTAGATAATATGTATGCAAACCCTTAACAAAAGGTAAATCTGATTCTGCCATTAGATTTGCTCCAGTACACTTCAAAATATACCAAGAAAGAAAATTAAAGCAGAGAGAACAGACTGCAAAGCAAATGTCTAAGTAGCACTTAAAGGAATGCAAGCATAGTATTTATGCTTTAGTATTCAGCACTGAAATTTGCCTTAACTTTCTAGCCTTGACTTGACATAGTGAGGGAAGGGGACCAGCAGTTTACCAAGAAGCTGAGGTGAGCCCAGATGTGACCAAAATTGTAGGCTGAATATGAACTTGCAACTAAGACTCTTCTTAACTGTATCCGCTTAACTCATGCGCTTGCCAGCAGCACGCTGAAAAATGTCAGAGACAGCAGAACTGAGGAAAATTAAGTTAAATCAACATTGCCTCTTAGAGGCTATAATATATAGGTTTATTACATCAACAAGATAGAAAAGCTTTACAGAATATATTACATTATATAAAAATGTCTATATTCTAAAGATAAAAAAGAGCTTTACAGTATTTTTCTCTTTAATAGATTTATTTGAAGAACCCCACAATAAATCCCAACATTTCCAAAGGTAAATATATAAACTTTATTTACTGTCAACTTGAAGCTTCCAAATGACTAGAAAGCTAAGCATTATTGCCACAGTGATGTTTTCAATACAGTTACGCAGCGTAACATACACACATTTCACATATTCTGAATACCTATAGCTTCCCACGTACACTCATCCGCAGTTACAACGCAGATTACAGAAAAGTAACAAGCAAAACAAACTGTAATGCCTCTGTAAAAAGGAAATCCAGTAGTTAAAAAACAAGCAAATGCTTCTAAAAAGACAGTAGCAGAAACCGGCACTATGAGATACACCCTCCTTATCTGATCCCTCTGATGGCAAGATTTTTTTCTTGTTAACTCTTCAGGAAACAACTCCAAGGCATGTTTGATTAGAACTAATGAATTAGAAGCTTTAATGTTGTTTCACCAGGGAAGTTCAAGTTGTTAACTTTGTAGCCAAGTGCTCCCAGCTGCAGGAATGCATTAAAAAGCTTGTTAAAAAGCAAGAGTAAATATTTACAACTATGTACACTATTACCCCCTTTTTGAGGATCATCAAGATGCAGAATCATCTTATTCCTAATGGAACCACAGTCAGGGTAATTTGTAATTAAATTGTTTCAGCTTGAATGTTTGGTCCTTATATGAAAATATAAATAGCACCACAATGGTTTACTCTAAGTATTTGATTCTACACGTTTGATTTAGGATCTCCCTTTTAAGAGGAAAAAGCATAGTGTAATTCTTGAATTCAGCTTGTAAATGCCTCAACCTGAGAAGAATTTCACCTAGGGAAGAAAGAGCAACAGACCCTCTAATTAAAGTCTGTGTCAACCTTCACAGAACTCAAAGAAACCACTATCAAGAGTGCTTTATGTAAAGGCTCAAAACCCCACTACATGCTCACTGTAGTTATCCTGAAAACAAAACCAGTCTGAACAAAGACACTGAACATGAAAGGCTTCCCCCTCACCCCAATCATCCTTTTACCATTAGCATTCTAACATGGATGTTTCAAACATAAAAGGTTCCAGTTGTACAGAGCAGAGAAATTAACTCCTGGCCAGATAAACACATGAACAACTCTGCAATTCATCATCTGTGCATTATAATCCCATCTGCTCTAAGGATTAAGAGTTATGGCAAAAAATGTGATTTGTAATAAAACTTGATGTTATAAGACATCAATAATGCCTTCTTTAGGAAGACTTTCTTCCATTAAACTCAGAAGATGTGCCACACATGTGATATGTCCCAACATTACTGACTAGTGACTTATCTTTATTAATACACTTGATTCTCAACCCAAAATAATCTAGAATTTTCTAGGGCTAAGGTACAAATAAAATATATTTAAAAAGCTGAAATTAAGAAGTTCAGCAAATGAACAGTAAGAGTGCATAAAATGTGCATGCTATACAAAAATGACTTATTTACTAGTGCAGAGTTCCAATCTTCTTTTGAAAAGAGCAGACTTCCCAAAGAAAAAATGTGAAAAGTTGTAAGTCTGAAGTACAGTCTCAAAAGTCTCTGTTGGTCCAATCTGGGATATAGCCCTTAAAAAACTGTCCCAAGGCTAAGGGGGCTAGAAGAGAAAAATCCGTACCCAACTGCTGTTCCAAGCCTTGTTTCAAAGGAAGCTGCCTACAAAGAAAAGAAAAAGGTCACTCATGAACCAAACTTTGGCAGGGAACAGGTCAGATGACAAAGGGGCTTTTCTAATTAGACGTTCAATAACTACGTACAGATGTGTAACAATTTTAAGACCTGATCTTAATTTACAAGCTCATTTGAATAGTACACACTGCACAGGAAAAAAAGCACAAAAACAAAAAACACTACAGGAATCCTCTTCAAACTACATTTTCTGCCCAGGATGCTTTAATATTGTATACTGCAACTATCACCTAAATAGTAGTAGCAGTGGAACCGTCTGTAGTTAGAGATCAGTGATTTAAAAAAAAAAAAAAAAATCTAAAAAGCCACAACAGTATTCTAAGAGTTGGAACACTATTTGTTCATACACATGATGAAGAAAGACCCAGAATCACTTTAATGTGGTGTTATCATCACTAATGAGGGTCATTATTTGTAGCAGGAAAAAAAATTAAATTCTCGTTTTTGTTTATAAGAGTGAAAGTTCCAGTCCCTTGGCAACAATATTTTTGTCTCCACAAACCATCTGGAATCTTCCTTCCACAGATGAGGAGCACATCAATGCACAGCAAAAATAATAAGCATTATGTAAAGTTTTCCTGAGAATAATTTTTCCCTGAAATTCAACAGCAGATCTGCACACATGGTATGGGGAAAATTGATTGCAAGACCGTTAATAACACTACTACTGGCCTTAGAACTAAAGAAAACAAGATACTAGAACGGTGGAAATGAAGTTAACCTTTGGAAACAAAACAAATGCTTAATTCTTAGCTTCTCTTAACAGAAACCACATAAAATGGCAGGCAACGATGAACTAATTCACAATTATGATCAATGTCTGCACAAAGAAATGGAGCCTCTATAGTTTGACACAAAAGCTTCTCCTCACCAAGCAGCATAACCCAGTTCCATCCCAAAGAAACAACAGCCAAGCTTTTTTCTAAGGCCAAGCCATGTATTTCTTCGCTTCTGCTTGAGAACAAAAACAATGCCCAATTGTCAGGTTTATGCACATCAATGAGACTCGAGCACAAACTGGAAGCCTAGAGTCAGCAGACACTTTCGCAGAAGTGTCTGCTAAAGTGGCAAAGCAACGCTGTAAACAGATTCTCCTCTGTCCTAAAAACAAGGATCAATGCAAGGGCCAAAGAACATCCAAATAACTAACTGAATGCATCATTTTACTTTCATGGTCATGTATTTTTGCCATCATCTTGACACTGCACTGGGCCAATATAGGTCAATTGATTAATAAAACAGAGAAAGAGCCTCCTCGTATGTCACTGCAACCAGCTACGTCTAAATGTTTAAATGCCTAAATGCCTATGGTCACTACATTAACTACGTAACTCGTTTATGGGTCTAAAATAGTGACCATAATTTAATTATTTGTACACTTCACATCAGTTCTGACCACTTGGTTCAAATTTATTCAGATGTCATTCAATTAAGTACTTAAATAACTTATTTTTGTTTTATACTATTGAAAATATTTGTGGAGCATTACTTATGACAATATGTAGTAAAAACCATTAGAGCAAATATTCCTACATAGGCCATCCACAAAGACCTATGTACCAAAAGTGAATCAGAAATCACGTTTCAAAAATTCCTGAATTCCCCACAGCCCACCAGTTATTTCAGCACGCTAATCTTATCAATGGTATCTGCTTCCGAAATTCAAACACATACATGGTATGTTTTAAAACATCATCTTGCTTTTACATCTAGGAAAAGCCACACCAACTAAACATCTTCAGAAAATATTTTATTGTTAGTTTTTTTTTACCATATGTATAATAATGTACGTGTAACTATTTGTTATAGTTGTAGCATAACGAAAAGTAGGAGTATTTACTATGCAATTCTAATAGCAGAAGCATGATTTTTTTTCCTGGAAAGAAACAGAGCATCACCCTATTTTCCACATAAATAATGAACCCCATTAATGCCAGAGCAATTCCAAACGGCAAAACAAGAAAATCTTACAAGCTAGACAACTAATTTTATTATTATTGTTGTTGTTGGGTTTTCAGCCTTCAGCTCTCTTCCCTCACTGCACTGTAATATGTATTTAGAACATTTGAAACTAATTTGACAGACTGCTAGGTCTCATGAACCCTAAACCTAAGCTTAAGTCAGACAACACACTATAACAGCAACAACAACAACAAAAAACGGCTTAGAGAAACAGCAAGTAAAAAGCAAACGTGTTTTAAAGCAGGTTTTAAAGGCAACAATGGAGCTACTTCACTACAAACCAAACAAGGCTTTCAGATCTTTTTAATCCACTGAGACAACGCAGAGCCTCAATTTCCTACAGCCAAAGAGTGACACCTACCAAGACAACAACAACAAAAAACCTTAGTGGAGTCTCCTCAGCTGAAACAGATTTTTGTACTTCCTTGTAAAAAGACAGAAGGTTTTTGAGTGGCCATGGACTCAGCTTCTTCCTCCAAAGAGCAGCATTTTGTCAGGCTTCAAATAGTACTACATCACCACAAAAAGACACTAGCCACAGCACAACGTAATTTGATGTGGAAAGAAAGACTCTAAGAACTCCCTTGACAGGCAGGACAACATTCAAATTCTTTGCGCTGCAAGAAGGCACATGAGCTTGCTCAACAAACAAGTCAACTTCCAAGCATAAAGTTAGTAACACATACCTATTCCTTCAACACAACACACATGGATGTTACTTGGTTTCTCAAAGTATACAGCCATGTATATTTCCAGAGTCTTTCTGAGGCTTTTGTAGATGCCTAATCCTAGCCTTGGACACCATCCCACTTCTCTTCAAGTGCTCTGCAACAAATACTAAGTAGCAGCAGCTTTTCCCTTCAAGCTAATACTTACTTATGATTGTAAAGACAAGTAGTCCCACAACAAATCCAGCCACTACTGACAGAAGACTCCTCTTGGCTCCTTCACTTGCATACTCCTTTTGGACAAGGAATACAAGGCACTGCTGAGTTCAGAGGCAAATCAGCAGCAGTGTGAACATCCATATATTCATAATCCCTCCACTGTCCACTTAGCTATTCTAATATGCACGATATTAATGTGGATAGTGCACAATATTTGCTGTTATTCTTCAGTGGTGACAGGAAATTTAAAACTCGCGTGGGCAAGCTGAATCATCCGTGCTGATGATGCAATGTCTACCTACTTATCGATTACAGAAACAAATTAGGTAATGGTAATATTCAACTTTGAGGGACATAATGTTTTCATGGCACCAGATCAGAGAAGTGCCACGTGCCCTTTGGCTCCATTTTGCTATTATCCAACAAGCCCAGTGCAGAACTGGTGCCTTGACTCTATTCCCCTTTGCCTGCTTTGAGATGAGTCTTTTCTTCAGTCACTTTCTTTTCCTTACTCCCAGACATGAGCCTGAACACACAAGTGAACTCAGAGCGATATGTTGCCAGCAGCTGCTATCGCTGCCTGACCAAAATACAAAAAAGCAAAACTATGACTAATGAAGACACTGAGCAGGGGTAGCTGTGGCATCAACAAGAATCTGAAGAAGGTTCAACAAGAATCGGCTGGTGGAAGGCAGTGAGACATACCTACACAACACAGAGAGGTTTGTTTTCTGACTTTTCTCGCTTCCTCAGGAAAAGAAGAAGAAAACAGGAACAGAATCACACACATCGTAGGGAACATACGTATCTTTATTTTTCAACAGAGAAGGGGATAAATTCAAGAAATTAGACTCTGAGATGAACAGGAATGCCTGCCAACCAACCATACAAAGAAGCTGCTCTCTGGTTCACCATATTAGAAGCTTTATGGGTTAGAACTTGGCATCTTCTCAGACAAAAAGAAAAAAACAACAAAAACCACTTCTTTTTTGCTCTCTTACTGAAATGAGAAAAATAAGACAGCAAAGAAAGGGAGATGGGAAGAGGAAGTCTGAGGTCTAGAAACAACAGCTCTGAGTTTTTAATGGTAAGTCATGTTGACAGCTCATAATTTGGGAGTCTTTACCAATGTCTTCTGTAAGTATTTTCTTTAGCTCCTTTGATGAAACAGACACAGGACAAAATCGCCCTTAAATCAGCCCTAAACAGCAGGACCATCCCAAAACATGTAGCTAGGAGCATTTCTGTAAACAGATGGTTCTGATCTTCTGGAATTCAACAGAACTCCATCTCTCCTTTGATAAGATGGGGCAATAATGTTCATGGAACATATTTGGCTATTTTTAATCTATATTTGCCTTTATGGAATTTGCAATGTGAATCATAAACTGTGTTGCTAGTGATATGTTCACTTGATTCTGTTTGCTTGAATTTTGGAAATAAGCTTTCATCTTCTTCAGATTAGTTTCATCCCAGCTTTTACATTTCGATGTGAAGTCAGAATTTAGAGTGTTGTGAGCTGTTAACCACAGGGGCCACAGCTAACAGAGCAGAACAGCAGCTGCAACAGAACTCTTAGCAGCAGCCTGAGAGACAGAGGCTTACAGAAAGCTCAGAAGCAAAGTGCCAACCAAACTCCAAAAGCTTGCTTCTTCACCTATCAAGCAAAAGGGAAGACTTACAGCGGAAATAACCAAAGAATCCCAGACTGTTACGCAGTCTGCACAGGGCTCATCAAAATAGAGGTATTGCCTTTAATAGCACTGATGGTACCTAGAGGGAAAAGAAAAAAAAAGAGAGCAAAACTCTTACTATGTTTGAAGCACAATTTCTGATTAGGAGAAGAAAGAAAGATCTCTTCAGTTTCCAGGCTTGCCACACAACAAGGAAAGCATCGTAACAGCTTATTTGCAGCTGTGGAGGCAAAACAAATCTGACTAGGACTCTGGGGTTTGGCCAGTTTCTCCCTGCTGATTACTGACTGCTTTCCAAAAAAATGAACAGGATAAAAAGTCAGTGGAAAAGATCCTTTGCCATTCCTTCCCCCCCCAAAAAAAATCAAAAATAAAGACAACATGAAGGGGAGTGGGGGGGATAAGCTTTCTAACTTAATGTTTCTAAGTAGTCTTGGACCAATTTGCACAATGTCCTGAATACAGGCAGTAGAAATATCCACATAGGCATAATGTTACAAAACTTTCTCTCATATGACACACCCAACTGTGGTAATGCAATCCCTGAAACTGTAAAAAGACAAGTATCAAACAGTAGTTGAGAAGTAAACTTGCTTGCGATCCCGGTATTCCAACCTGAACATCGCCTACTTTTGGTGCACTTGCTCCAAGAACAGAGCGGGGAAAAGCACAAAGTGCTAGAAGCAAAAGAACTCATCTTCTGTTCCAGCTTAAGCTAGATTTTACATTTCAAATACTTTTACATGGAAAAGATATCAGATAGAGAGTTTTTACTGCCTGTGCTAGCACAGGCATATTCCACAGCTGAAAGTTGGACGTTAGACAAAACAAGCCTTGAAATAAGATGTGGTTTAGTTTCCTAACTGCAGGAATAATTAAACATTGGCAGAACTATCCAGAAGAGGTGACAGACACACCATGATCTAAGCTTAAGATAAGATCAATTTCTAAGACAGATGTTTTAATTTCTCTCTTGGGAAAGTTCCACAGCCTGTGCATGTGGGGAAATCACACTTGATAGCCACAATAACCCATACGGGCTTTGGGACCTATAAATCTACAAAGTTGCAAAGACAAGGGAGAGAAAGGAATACTTTTGCTACTCTCAAAAGGTTTGGAGCACCACAGTTCCAAATGACTGTAATAGTTAAAAGATTTGACCTTGTTCAGAGGTCAAGAAACACTTCCCATCCGATGCAGAAGTGACAAAAGACATTATCTAGGAAACATGCAAGGTCTCTATTTCTTCGGTCGCATCAAAATTTACAGCTGGGGTAGTCTACTGCACTGACTGCCCTACAGAAAGGAATCTCACAACATAAAACTAACCGGGACTAAGGAGGTGTTTCATCCCTTCTCTATATTACGTATGTGGCTTGCGTGCTGGCATCAGCTGAACACCTCCCATACAACGAACATACACACAGCAGAGGAGTCTCAGGCTTTAGCAACATCTCAGCCTGACTCTTGGTCAGCAGCAGCCAAGTTAAACTTCATACAAGACCAAGGGTCCATCTAACCCAGAATGCTGTCTCTAGAACTTGCAGTCCCTCTACCAGCTCGTTGAGATTCTGCTACTGTATTCCCCTTCATCTCTTTATCATCCTACCAGGTTACATAAAGTCAGGGAATCTACTCATAAACCTTCTCCTGGCCACAGTCATCCATAGCAAGAGAAGGAAGCCTGACAGAAGTGAGGGTGGAACACCAACAAGCATGGGGTCTGTTTCTGTTCCCTCATCCTGCCATATCTCCAAGCAAAGCACCCACCAGTTCCCTGGATGCATTCAGAGAGCAGTGAATGCTGGTCATGGATACTCAGTGCTCAGCGTCCTTTATTTGTATTCTTTCGATGCTCAACCTCCATCCCCCTAAACCTTCCACAACACTTCAGCTTTCCTCACATCTGTTTATCCTCCCCCTGCTTTCAGAGGAAGACAGGATTTAGTTTTGTCAGGGACAGGCTAACACCCATTCCCCATGGAAATAAAACACATACAAATAGCGACAGTCTTTCCCAACAGACAAGTAAAAGAAGGCATCACACGCTCACCCTGTTCTAATGTTCTCCTAGACTGTAGTTAATTTCAGCTCAGTTTTCCTCAGCTGGATGCAGTCCACCTATTTAATAATCTTCACTGCACCCCTCCTCCAGTACTTGAACTCTGAATGCTTTTTGCATCCATTATTTCCATTGGCAAAAAAAAAATAATCATACACCCATTACCTCTGCATGAAGAGCCACCTCTTTTTAAGTCTGACTAGCTTAATACTAGTGGAAACACCCCGCTGCTGTATGCTACCTACCCTCTACATACCAGCCATGGTCATGTACACGTTCATCATAAGCCCCCAAGTCGTATCTTCTAGACACCGAAGACTCCTCTTTATGAGAACTTTGACTTCTACCAGAAATAGAAAACAATAATAAAAGCAACTCTGACAAATGTTGACTACAGTCCATGAAGAATATTTGACAATAAATATCACAATGTCTCAAGCTAATTGTGTAAGCATGATATAGAAATAATTTAATGCTTGTAATATGCCTGTGGATGAGGGTGACCGTCATCATTCTTAAGCAACATTAACTTTTACCTCAACTTTTAATTTTTCTCCTTCAGTGTAGTCAGCAAACGTGATGATTAAGCTGGATCACCAGCAGAAGCCCACAACAATCTGTTCCGGGATCAATACCTTCAATATTTTAAAGCAAGATCTAGCAAAGAAGCTTAACACTTACATGACAAGGTTTGCTGATAATGCTTAAAGTTATTCAGGGCTGTAAAAGTGATGGCCAAAGATCTGAAGACGACCTTAATGATTCTGCTTAAGTAGGCTGTAAAATAGCAGGCAAGATTAAATGTAGATAAATGCAGTCATGCAAATGTAAAAAAAAAAAAACAAAAAACAAACAAAAAAAAAGACAAATTTATGTACACAATAAAAAACACTAAATTTACGTACACAATGACAAATTCTGAACTAGTGACTGTGGAGTTATAATAATTCCAAGAAAGTGCCCACTCAATACTCAAAGATCATCCCCAAAAAAATAGAAGAAGGGCAGATAGAAGATTAAAGAATAAAACCTAGCAGACTATTTAAATTTAGGGGGTGTCATATGCTGAAATACTGTAGTCAGTCCTGGTTACTGCTCCCCAACCCTGTTCCTCTGATTCCTGCATCACTGTCTCCAAGAAAAGAAGGAACAAACCTGTAAAAGATGCAAAGTGAACAGCAAGGACAATGAAAAGGATAGAGTCGCTTCTTTCTAAAAGAAGCAAGGGATTGTTGGAAGCAAGGGAGTGGCAAATAAGAGTTATCAGGCCATAAGCCATGCAGAAGAACGTCGATTTTCTTTTTCACTGCCTCTTCCAATACAAGAACTAAACAAGGGATGAAACAACAGGTAGGAAGTTGGAAAACAAACAAAAAGAGGAGGTTTTTTCCCCACACAAGTTGTGTTAAGCCATGCAACACTGAGCCACAGGATGTTGTGGATGCTACAAGTATACACGGCTTCAACTACTGATTGGACAAATTCATAGAAGAAAAACCCCACTGGGGGCACTAAAAACAAATATCACCTCTAGTTCCGGAAATCTGAGAGCCACAAATTACTGGAGGCTGGGAAAGGTATTTCCTCAATATACACCATACTCTTCTCTAAGCATCTGCTTTTGGCAGCTCAGAAAGACAGGTTACTGGGCTAGAGGGATCTTTAATGGGACCAAGTACAGTCATTTTAATGTTCTGAGGTAACTCATGAAAAAAAAAAAGTGAAAACATTAATTGTATGTACATGTCAGATCTATAAGCGCAGCATATTAAAGGATCAGATTTTCAAAGGCCCAAAGGTCAGTACAGCGATTAACTACCATGGTCACAGTCCGATAAGTACCTTTTCCAACACTAGAGTAGCTTAAGTCTTCCCCAACCACAAACTTGTGAAACCGTATGGCAAACAAACTGTGAAATCTGAATTTAATTCCCAACTGTTCCCTGCAGCTGTGCACACTGTTGCATTGGCACTGGCTCGACACAAGGGCTACTTAAAACAGAAGTGGCCTCCAAAGGAAAGATTTGTCAAGCTGCATCAGTGGAAACAGAGTATCAAGCTTCCTTTGGCATCTCAGAAGGCTCTTTCCAGGACACTCTGCACTAGCAACTGCTGGCATTTGAAGAAATATTGAGTTATTGAGATTAAAGACAGATTCTGTGAGAGGGTTTATTTGCTCTGTTTATTAAAGTTACCCAACACATCTATTTATTTCCAGTTACTTACTACATTTACAAAACTTCTACCACTTCAAATGGAAGACGAAAGGGAGAGGGGCTGAGAAGTTCTCCTTTGAAGTTTGGGGGGCTTCCTACACAGGCCAAGTAGAAGGTTTCCAAATTTTACCTGCTCAACTCCTCAAAGATTGCATCCCACCGAATACCTGCCAGCACAGAGATCTATTCCCACAAGTCATATCAGTTCTTGGTCAGAGTACCTGAGCTAAAAAACACACAGCCAGTATCTCCCATTTAAAAGGCTTGTGCATCTCAAATACTGGCATTTCGGAATTTGCAGCCTTTCCTGTTTTGCGATATTAATGTTGTTTTGGTGAAGCTTCCTGAGAGTTCAACACAACATGATACAGGACACAGCGCACTCCGTATGCACAGTTTGTAAGAAGTTTGGTTCACAACTACCAAGGAATAGAAGCAACTTCCACGTCAGTACCATGCCCACTATGTCACAACAGTACAATAAACGCCTTGCTGTTGCCTACAAGAGTTCTACCAGCTGCTATTTTAATGGGCAGTGTGGAACAGAAACTGTCACCTCTTCTGTTTTTAGACTTTTTTTTTTTTTTGGCCTGAAAAAGCACGTTAGTGTTCTTCAACTGTTTCAGAAAGCGATAAGCATCAAAAGCAACAGCACCTCTGCCCTCTTAAGCACCTGGTTGTATGAGGCACTAGAGAATAATAATAAATGAAAAAAAAAAATCATGACACTAGAGCTCCCTTCTTCTTCCAGATGCCAGTCTAAGAAGTCTATATTCAAAAGATATCCACTAGTCAAAGCCAAAACGCAAGTCTACTATAACTGAAGGCAGTGTCTGGTTTCCCAGAATCCCAACAGGATTTTTTCTTTCGGAGGGTCAGGACAGATCCCGAGCTCGGCAAGACTGCGTACATCAGTGGGGCTTCTAGAGCAGCCTGCCATCCGCACACCTCTCTACAGCTAGCACGTCCCTGATGACCAGTTAAATCCAGAGGAAGGCCCGCAGTTTTAACAACCAACAAACTAAATTTTCAAATAAAACTAAGCAGGTATTCTCATTTCAGACTAAGAACTCAACAACGGTTATTTCTGTTCTGAAATAAAGTTTCTCCAAGTATCCAAATGAAAACACCTTTCCCACCCTTCTCAATTTAAATACACCAGGGTGTAACTTTAAGATAGCTAGCAGTGGTAGAACAAGCATAGACAAATGGTCTCTGTAACTCCGAAACCAGTAAGCTAGGAAAGTTATCCTGTACAACAGTTACTAATATATAACCTTCCCAAATCTTCGCAGTAATTTCAAATGAAATAATGTTGGTTAGTATTATTTCCAGCACTTATATTTATAGTGCTGAACAGACATGAAGTCATCTTCATCCACCTAATGCAGCTCTTCTGGAATAACCTAAGAAATTATTAAAAAAAAGCTAGAGAGTAAACCTGAGCATGTGCAACAATGATGAGACTTAAGACACCTTTTTGACGTGAAAAGTCAAAGAACAGTTCTTCTCTTTGCTCCTAAAAATGGCAAAACAAAGCAATGAATTACTGCATCTTGGGAATCCTTATAGTTGTGATACTTTCTTCAAAAAAAAAAAAAAAGCACCAGTTGCCATCTGCATTTTTAAACTGCTAAGTCTAACCCCATATTTTTCTTTTGTGTAATCTAGGAATATGAAAATGTATCCAAAACAAAGTTGAAGATCTGTTGGGTCCCTCATCCCTGTAATCTTAAGTAGCAACCAGGAGATCCTTTTCTGGGGGGGCAAAAGACATAAGTGCACATATTGAACGTAAACGCTCTCATTTTTAACAAGCCTGTATGTTTTTAATAGCTACAAAACTTAGATTTCCCAAATAAATCACTTCTTCTGTTAAGAATAAATACAAAAATGCTAAAAAACGCATCACAATTAATGTCATGATTTGGAGTAACCTACAGGAGGTTCCCAGGAAGAAGGATTCTGTAATGAATAATAGCAGCCAGCACATAACACAAGCTAGATGTCACTGCATCCTCCCTCGCTTCTTCATCAGCACGCAGGCAGGACTTTTGGCACGGGAAGACTCCCAGCAGCCCCCCACCACTTACTCAGCGCCATGCCTCGGAAACGCCGACAGACCCCAGCTCCGTTTCCGACGGCCGCATTTATCCCTTCCCCTCCTCGGGGCACCCACCCGAGGCAAGGCTTCACGTGAGGGGATGCCGGCAGGATGCCGCCTCCACGAGCGGCGGAGCCCGCAGCCTCCCCCCCGCGCCCACCGCCGCTCCCGGAGACCCCAGCACCTCGCCCCCACCCCCGGCCCCTCTCCCGCAGCCACGGAAGCCCCCGGCCCCGGCGCGCCCCTGCGGCAGCCGCAGCCCCGGGGGGGCGGCACCGCCGG
>VXAA01006435.1:814260-846011 GCA_013399115.1 Anseranas semipalmata
CCCGCCGCTGTGCCCACTGGCAGCCGCGCAGCGCCCCGTGCCCGCGAGTGCTGTTGGGCGTGCAGGCAGAAAAGGAGAAATACAAAGATGGGGGGGACTGCGGCAGTCTGTCAGCCGTGGTCCCGCGGGGCAGCCCTTGCCCTGTGGCGCCGCTGGGCTGCGGGCGCCCTGCCACCAGGAGGGGAGAGGAGAGGAGGATCGGGGCAGTCCTCTTGTGGTCACAGGAGGTTAGTGGCTTCTGCGCCAATAAACTCTTCGTTGCCTCTGAAAACGTAAGGAGAGCACGGGACCTTTCCTATAGTGCCACCTATGTCTCACCAGCGGTAGGTAGCTTTGGGGAGAACACCACACTGGTGTTCCAAGGGGCCACCAGCTCCTCCAACACAACGTGCTGCAAACCAAGCCCCAGCTTGGGGGCTACACAGCCCTAAGCCCTCTGCAAGCACACCGGGTGCGGAGGATGCAGAAAGACTTTCACCAATAGGCAACAACATTTCTATCGAGTGCTGCAGTCTACGTTATAGTTGGAGTGTGATCGCATCGGGGAGCAGATGAAGATGTAATTCACCATCTCCTCAGTAGAGGAAGACAAACCTACAGAGATTCATTACCTCAAGGAGTAATCAGAGCGTATATCATCATCTTGTGTTTCATCTCAATAATTCACACCCTCTCTGCATTTTTGTCTTTGCAAATTATTTCCTGAGGGTATAAGTTACCAGTTTCTGCATCCATTTTTCACAAAAGCAACTTCAAAGTTGTCTTTTTTTCTCTGTTATTACATAGTCAGGAACTTTGCCACTGCTGCAGAAAAAAAATTCTTTCTCTCTCTTTACCAAGCTGAAAAGGTTCATACATCTTCAACCAGAAAGTGATTTTATAAATTATTTATTTATTTTGTACAAACAAAGACAACAAAAATACCCTTTTCAATGATTTATTGATGTAGATGAGTGGGAGCGTTTTAAAATACTTACTAAGAATATTTAAATTCTTGCTGAAAACCATTTGAGGATGCTCGATTAGTCACAGAGATCTTTTTCGATTATAATTATATGTAAGGGAGATGGACAACCATGTGGAATTTCCCAGCTGGGAATCCTGCCCTAAGTACATGTAAATAATGCAAATTTATGGAATCTTGGCATCCGTGATAATGTCAGTCTATTAGGATGGCACAGTGCCTCATCATAATTTGGCTGGATCTTTCCCCTGTTGCAACAGATGCCAAGTATTTGTTGGTTATGGCCTGTGGACCACCTTGCACTGGCTCACACCTGTGCACTTCATGTGCCAAAAAAAGAAATCATACATAGAGGAAGAAAAGTCACGATGAGAATTTGAATAATGCAACCGGTCTTTGAAACATATTAAAAACAAATCTTCAGTTGTTACTTTTAGACAGAATTATAAATAATTGCCTTCTGGTTCAGTATTTTACTCAAAACTATTTTAAAATATTTTTTATCATCCTGGAACAAAAAGCCATTTGGGGTTTGATAGGACATTTTGCTTGTAAAAGATTGTGCTCAGTTTGCTTCAGGATTATTTACTCCTCGGGTTAGTATTTTCGACTCACTACGTCTCTTCAATATTTTTGAAACAAAAGAACTGAGGTTTCATGTTGAATGAGTAGGAAAAATAATACTCATTTTACTGATTCTCTCATATTTTTTCCATTTCAACTCTTCACCGAATATGGCCTGAATCTCCAGACCAAGCTGACTGACCTGACTTTTCTTTTCCATATGAGCTGTTTTTCTGAACTTTTTTTTTCCATCTTTGAGTAAAAGTGAACCAACTGTGAGAGACTTAGTGGGGAGAAAGGGTGAGGACGAATGAGGCAGAGCATGGTGTGATACCGCACCTATGCACACAGTGTTTGACTCCAGAGATACTCATCACATCCAAAAAAGACAGAAGAGTAATTAATAAAGGTTTATAAAGGGGCTGATTCTTCACATTATCCAGACTGACTAACATACAGCAAAAGCAGGGGACCACAGAGAGCCCGTGTGGCTTACTTACAGATATCCAGCTAATAATTAATTCTGTTTCTCTCTGCAGTTCCAGATACTTCCTTTCCCTAGCTTCCACCTTCCTTTTTCTCCATACAAAGAACGTCGGAGCATGCTTTTCCAATTCAGAAGGTAGCTGGAACAGTGTGATCCAGGAAGAATTCCCTTATGTTCTCCCCTAGCTCATTTAAAGGGACTTTGGTAAGGCAGAACACAAAATCTAGTCCAGCTTATTTCATAGTATTTTCTGAAAGGACAGAAATCTATCTGGAGCATTCTTATTACTGCTGAGCATACTGCTCCAGTAATAATTCTTGGAGCCAGAATAGAAATATACAGCTTGAAACTGCAAAGTTAAAACCTCTTTATTCCAAACAGAATAGAAAATGCTAAATAGTAGATGTTATTAGGGTGCCGCTGAGCAAGAGAATTTCCTCTGCAAAATGAAGTACTTTACCTGATCATTTGGATTCCTATTAAAGTGAATTCCAACATTTAGCAAAACCAGTGCAGCACAAAAGCCAGCTGATCACCTATTTTCACTGTTTCCAAGGCAGAACTGCATCACTAATGCCACCAAACAAGTATATTGCTAAGGCTTGTCATTTGTCATTCTCCTCACGCTATATCCATAATCTTCACTCTCAGTATTTCTGCTCTGTGTGAGATGGAGGAAATGGCTTTAGCTGTTCTGCATGTTAAGCTGTCATGCACCTTCTGTTAGTGACCCAGTTCTAATGGTATTCACAGTGAAGTTTTGGTCTTTACACTGGAATACTAATGTTTTGCAATTGGCAATATGCCATCAGCCCTGAAGACAGCACAGTACCTTGGGATATGTTGTACTATACCTGCATAGAATGTCAGTAATGACAGGTAATTATGTAGGCTGCATGTCATCAACGTGACTCCTGGCTGCTTCCGTAACTTCACCTCTGACAACATTCTTTTTTCAACATTCACTAGAAAAACAGCATGATACAGCTAAATACCAGTTGTGAGCAAACAAAAAAATAAGGTAAAAAGTAGTTATATGAACTGCAGGAAGAGCAAGATTTGCTGGGAAGAGGTTTGACTAAGGCTAATCAATCTTTACAGAATGATGCATCACTTTGTTCAGCAAAAAGCAAGACACCAGTCCCAGCTCTGCCAGGCTAGCCAAGCTATGCATGCTGCCTGCACAGCTGAGAACTGCAGCCAGAGTACAGCTCCCCACCAACTCCAAACTCCAGGAAAATGGTAAAAAATACAGGATTTTCCAAAATAATGCAGAATTTTTACGTCTGGGACTTTGACACAATCTAGGCAAAATTTATTCATGACCTGAATCTAGCGAGGTCTGCTGTTTGAGAAGTTCTGCATTAGACATCTGTGTAATTAATAAAACACATGAGGACTCTTTTTATAGGAAAGATATAAACACTCACGTTTTAAGGCACAAGCTAATCACTGAATTAGGGAGGACCAGGAAGGAATTTCTTACAGGCAGGTTATTCTGTAAGAGTATATTATACATATTCTGTGTCTTCACTGGAAACTAATGCTATTATTATGTCTCTGAGACTGACTAATGAAGTAAACCAACTGACAACCTGGTCCAGGATGGCAATTACTAGATCTACATATAACAAAAGTCGGGTCATAACACGCTATGATTTCCTTTCCAGTTGTTATTTTCCTGAAGGAAAATTCCGTGAAGGACATTCATCCTTGTTTGCAGTGATGCAGTATGTCATAGTGACAGCTTTGCACTGCTGTAACCTTGTTCTAGATATCATATTTACACCTGATAAGGAGGTAGAAGATGTAAACACGCAAAACCTGTGAGGTTTAGGGAGAGCTCATAGCAACAAAACCTCATCAAACACATCACAGCTTTAAAGAGACAGAAAAAGACCAGCGAATATGCTGCCTTCACAGTCAGCTTGGACTTTACACAGCAATTGCCACAGTGGAGCTGCTACCCCTAGGGCTAACAGAGTACAAATTACACATGCGTTGAAATATGTATATTTGTGTGTATTTCTAAAAGGTCCAGAAAAGGAAGCATGTGGGGAACGGAGAGATGCTGGCCAGCAGGAGTAGCATCAGATCCTATCTGTTGTCACCCTCTCTTTGGGCACCCAAACAAAAATGAGTTTTAAGGAGGGCTGGGGGAGTATGACACATAGTGTTACTGCTATTTATGGAAACGCCTCCCAAATATGAGATGACACGTACAAGAAAGCAAGCCATTGAAATTCAACACGTGTGCAGTGGAGGCTGGCGTTGCAGCACTTCTACAGACCTGTCTGTACTGAAAGAGAAAAGATAGAAAGGTTGTAGATAAACTGTGAAGGGATTGGAAATGAAAGAAGTTTTTGACTGATAAAATAGAGAGGGGAGCCATTTGAGAGATGCAGAGAGAGGTGACAATGTAAAGAAAGGTATTGTGAAAAAAATACCTTTTCCAGGAGTGTTGTGGTCAATTTTCTAACCACAGATTCACCACAGGGCAATGAACGAGCAAAGCTTTCTAGAACTAATAAGGCATGCATGGGAGTCATTCCTCAGAGAAGTCTGCAGAGACACTACAATGACCTCAGCTGTGTCCTACTTAAAACTCATCCCTGCTCTGATGCTAACAGGAAAAGCTCGGCAATGATTAATCCAGTGGTTTCCTGCCACTGCCTTTAATATGCTGACCAGTATGATCTCACTGTTACCTTGTGTTTGCATCGGTTTCTTTACAGACCTGTCAGCTCTACGTTTTGATCACAAGGTGTTCAATGTACCGATTAAGAAAAAACAGAACACTAACACAATGGGGCTTAGAGGCTGGCAGTCCTGACTCAAAGTACTGCCAGTCCTACCCTCCGCTGTTTGTCTCCCATTGCGATATACCGCCCTTTTCCTCACAGCAACACAACTGTTTCTACAGCTGTGCTATAAACTGGACTGGGAAATTGATTTGGCTAGAAACACTGGAGGCGGGGGAATTGCTGGATTTTTGTTGCTGGATCAGTTCCCCCATCTGGTTGGGAGCACAACCCCACCTGGGCTGTGCCAGCACAGCGAGGGGAAAGGGAAGCACAGGGTGACGGCACAAAAGGGGGCTGCGGGACATGGCCGTCCATAATCCAGTATTGGCACCAAATAGTCCAAAACACGATGTCACAACTTTATTCAGGGACATCTATTACTACCTCTTTACATTCCTAATTATAAACACTCGTAATTAAGTGTAAATTAAAAAAAATAGTATTCATGCTCCTCTAAAAAGAAATTCATCATACATAAGTAACTGTAAAAAATTCAATCAAATATTAACAGTCTAAACCAGAGACAAGATTGCAATTGGTTAATTCTGGAGTATAGGTCAAGCTGGACCCACATTTTGTCACTTGTGAGAGCCCACATCACAGCACACAGTCAGTGAGTAGCTATCCAAACCAGAGCCTATTCTTTGTAACAAAACAAAACAAAACAAAGGAAAAAGAAAAAAAATGCAATAATTGCTAGTGGTTCAAGGAACCTCACAGTAACAGACTAGAAGAACATGAAAGGCAAATGAAAGGCTAGGGCAAAGGAAGAGCATTCAGTTATGCTTTCAAGAGGTTCCTTCAACTCAGCAATAAGGTAAAATAAGTAGGTTTTTGTCCCCTTTAATTTTGAAAAAACTAACGTGGGGCTTAAAGTAACATTTCTGCAATGATAATTTTGTTGTTTGGGTTGTGATTGCTTTTTAAACCTACTATTCATTAAAATCTCTGCTTTTTTTTTTTTGCCTTTTCTTTTTCCACTGACTCATTCTCTTGGTTACATAAAATTACTGGTGCTTTTGTCATTTCTGTGCCTTTTTGGAGAACTAGCACAACAACATTTGTGTACTCAAAATAAAATAAAGCAAGTAAGCCTTACTTCATACCACGATATGATTCTTGCACAGACAAAATAAAAGAAGAAATACGGGCCCCACTGAAGCAAACAGAAACAAGTTGCACCTTAAATTCAGTAGCATTAAGATTTGACCTCAGCTTTTTTTTTCGAGTCAGGCGTGCCAGACTGAGTCCATCTGGAGTGTCTCCTTTGGCATTCAGCTTGACTTGTGACATGATGTGTTCAGCAGAGACTTGTGAATATGAACCCACAGTTCTGAAGTCTAACAAAATAAAAGTCAGTAGTATATACTTAACTGGTCAGCAAGTAATACGCTACTTATTGCAACTTTAAATGCAGTTCTGCAAAGGAGCTTCAGGAATGACACTAAATTAGATAACAACCTGTGTTCCTCATTACATTTCTTGTCACAATTAATGAGAAAAACACTTCCAACTTCTGAGTGTGCAGGCTCACACTGAGATATGAGGAACAAGCATATTAATTTCATTAGCACACATTGCCATCTATAATAAAGTTGTAACAGGCCAAATACTCTAATTTACACTCCTGAAACTCCATCTCACTCCAGCCACGGTGTTGTTGCACTGTCAGGATGCCAAAGAGGGAAACAGATCTGGCAATTGTCACAGGTTGGAAGTGCAAACAATTTTTCCCTTAACCACGTAAGCTTTGCAGAGTTAACAAGAACATAAAACCGTAAAAGCTTACTTCAGTCATTAAAGAGATCTGACTCACAAAAAAGGAATCGCTGGGTTGAGTTAGGAGACGTCAGTTGACATAGTTACTAAACTGACTGCCAGAAGCCGAAAAGTTAGCAACTAGCTGGAGTGGCTTTATTTCTTATACTTTTTTCCCCTAATTGCCCACTAGGCTCTTGCCAGAAGAAATTTACTCAGGTAGATGGCTCCTTAGACCTCGTATAGCAGTGTTTGTGATTTTCGAGTAGATACATACTTCTACTAGTGTCACAGGCCATTATCAATCAGATCATCCGTTGATAATGTAATAACAATAATTTAATGTAGTGGTGCCAGAATTACTGTCTGTGGCGATATCTGTAACATCATGCATGCTTTAACTCTATATAAAACCTTTGAAAAGATTCATAGAAGTTCACAGGGCAATGATGTTAACATTAAAATTAAATGGTAATAGAAATAACCCATTCAAGCATGGGATGGGGTAAAAATTTTCCTTTAACAAATTTATCAGTATAAGACATCACAGAAAACTACCCAGAGAGTATTTGAAGAAAAAAGAATCAAGATTCATTTCTCAGGTGATGAAGACGTATAGCTGAGATCTCTAAAAGCAGCCTGAGCCTGCTTACATGTATTGCTAACCAAAGCCAAGTCCGAGAAATCACAAACATATGACAATTTTCCTTCCTGCTGCTAGAAACTCTGCCTAATCTCCCAGCAAGTGGTCCCATTTGGCTCATATTCAAAGCCTGAAAAAGATCCCAGTTTCCTATAGCTTAATATAATTTGTATGACAATTCCGTAAACAGAGGCATTACAAGAAACCTCCTGGCATGCTAACACCTTTACCAGCATGCACGTATTTCATGCAAACCAAGCAGCAAGGCACAGAACATGTATTATTTCTGTGCTTTTTGCCAGGCTGGCTAGCCCATCCACTCATCCAATGTTTAAAGTGAATGTTTATATTGCACGGTGCTCTTTATTTTGTATGAAGACACGGATCGAAGTACCACGCAGAACACACGAGTCCTTTACATTACAAATCAGCAAGGAGCTCCATTAATTTCAGCCAACACAAGACCGAACCCCATGAAGTGAAGGCATAGGTAATAAGGTATTAGATTTACTTCAGTTTCTCCTATACTTACTTTGTGCCTTTTTAAACTTGTCTTAATTAAATTCATTCTGGAAAATAAAAAACCCACAGTTTCAGCTGATCGGAAAATGGCTTTTTTAAGCCAGCAGCACTTTTGCCTCAAGGCTAGAGCCAGAATAGGAATCAGTGCTTACAGCTCAATAGAGATTGTTTTATTATCATACTCAGTGAGTCTGCTCAATGAGGTTCGTACCACACTTCCACTGTGCCAATGTTTGCTTTTTTCAAGCAAAAAAGGTTTGTAAATACTGACCCCAGAGTATTACCTGACAAACCACTGTTGTGTTTTAAACGCAGAAACAACAGATGCTATTTTCCTCATGCATCTAAATAATTGCAAGGTAGTCAGTGGTGTTGCTTGTTAGAGAACTCAGTGAGATTAATCTATCAAAGTGAGTACAACTATTTGTAATCACCATGTCCACCTTCCGTGATGGTTTATGTTCAGACGCAGAATCCTCTGTGCAGAAAGCACACCTCACAGTGACATCCAGTCGGGAATCATTATCAATGGGACAAGCAGCAGATTCTTCTAGTGCTTGTGACACCAGTTGGAAAGTACACACAAGGCAGGTAGAGCAAACAGCAGCAGGTTAAAAAAGGAATCTTTGGAACAAAGAGCAAAGACCTGGGAATCAGGAGATACGGATTCTCTTCCCGGGGCTGCAGTAAAATTACTGTGTAACCCAAAGCAAGCTGACATAGAATTAAGCCAGTCAGGCTGAAATATGAAGTGTTGTTTGCATTGTCTCTAAGTCAGTGAAATCTGTGATGAGAGCCCAATGAAACTGGTATAGAAATGAATCTAATAATAAATAACAAAAGGAATCATTGCAAAATCAGGCAGGGGGTAGTTATATTTGGTATACAGGAGAGCCGTTGCTTTTCTAATTCAAACCTGTTTGTACTTTCCTGTTTATCATGTCCACATTTGCAAGCAATAAAAGGGCATTATGTGCTGGTCATTCCATCTGCTTTTGAGATAAATCTATGTTAGCATTTCAAAGGGTCAAGGAACTCTCCAGGGCAAACAAATTCTGGAGTACTGATGCCAGATGGTGTGTATATAAAGTGGAAAATGAGAAAAGCAATTTACTGTGTTTCTGTTCCGGGGAGAAGTATCACCCAGAAGGACAGCAAAAGAGGTGAGAAGCTACTGAGAAATTGTACAGGCGGTTTTCTTCTTCTCTATCATGTTGTTTTCTTTCCATCTGAAAAGTTCAGGTACATACAGGAGCTGTAGTTCTTATTCGGGCAAAACTCTTCCAAAAAGATACCAGGAATATTTAACTAAAGAATTCAGGGTTACATTAATAACATGTATAAAGAATTATGCATTAATTTATGTAGCAGGTTCTAGATTTATCTGTATAATTAACTCGTTAATATGTAGTCTGTGTTTACACAAATTTTAATCTCACAGACAAAATGTTTTTTATCTTGCATTTTTGACTGAACTCTTCAAAAGAGGCAGAAGATAATTGATCAGATTCTTAAGTATAAATTAGCATAGCCTCAATGAAAGTAAGTTATCTATGGAATTTATCCAACTCAGGTGTTGACCACTATCTTATAGTCCCCTATTAGCTCATTTGTGGCTGTATTAAACATGTAATTTCCCAGTGTACAAAAGAACTCTGCAAGTTTTAGAACTAATCAATCTATTCTTCAAATCTAGTGAAGCAGTGGAATGTCTCTTGGAAGGCCTCAAAGATAAATTCATGTCAGTGTAAGAAATTTAAAATAATTTTCTTAATTACCGAAAATTATATTTTCATATATAACTAAACATATATAACTGAACTAATGCCCTTTTTTACTGGCCACCAAAAAATATGTAGCACAAGTGTAAGTGTTTAGATATGAGCAAAGGAAAGGGAGAATATTTATATGTGCTGAGCATATTTTAATTGTTCATATATGTAGCTTTTTTGAAGCAGCCCTTCCTTTTACTGTTAAGACCTTTCCTAGAAACAAAGGGTATCAGTAAAGCCTTCTCTCCATACAGGAAAAGAACCGAACAACGATGCTGAGGTTTGCTGTCACCCTCTTCGCTGTCATAACATCATCTACCTGCCAAAAATACGGATGTCTGGAAGGGGACACCCATAAACTGAAGCCAAGTCCTGAGCCAAATATGCATGAATGCACTCTGTATTCTGAATGTAAGAGTGGAAATGTTTTTGCTGGAGCTAGTCTAGAAGTCCAGCTTTGTACACGCTAATTGTTCCGGCCATTCCTGTAGTTTCTTAAAAACATATAGGATGCAGTATAAGTTGCATTTGAAAAACGTCCCTCAATGGCATTTTGCTGCATGCAAATCAAGAGTAAGATTCTGGTTCTTAACAAAGTCAGCTGCAAAACTCCCATTGGCTTTATTTATTATCTTTTAAAAAATCCGATGCAGTTTACTTTTCTCATATCTCCATCTGCTTAAAAAGTTTTACAGCAAAGATGAATTTGGCCCATTGTCATTAAGTGTAAGAAATATTTTAAATGTATTTCCCTCTTGATTGTACTAGTGAATTAACTACTGTCCCTATTAAATGATTAAAAACAGCACTGTTTAATTAATCGCAGCAGATTACAATTGTGTGTAGTTTTTCACACAAATCAGAAAAGGTTAAAATGAAACTTCTATAGTGAGCAAAGTAGAGTACGCATAATTATTACATTTCTTCAATTCTCTTTTTCTGTTGGGTAACTTTTAAAATTAGTATCCCTTAGTGTATAACATCTGGCAGAACACTAGTAGACTTCATGGGGCTGCCTGGGCACCCCTTTACAAAGCAGTGTTGATGCCAGTCCCATCTCACTTAGCATTTACACCACTGCTTCCAAAAACAAAAATGTAAGAGCTTGGGTACATCTTCTAGTTAGTACCAAGAGACTTCATCGTGTTATGGACCAAAAAGATTCATCTTATATATTTAGTCTTCCAAATACAGTGTTAAAGAAAATCCTCACTGTAAGATCTTTGTTTCATTCCTAACAGCTTCCTGTTGCTATGCAAACTTCACAGAGCAATTGGCTCATTCCCCAGTAATTAAAGTAAACAACAGCTACTGGAACAGATGTGGGCAGCTCAGTAAATCGTAAGTCAGCTTTGATGTTGTCTATGTCCTGGTTCAACAGAGCTGTGCTGCGGCAGCCACACAGCCAACGTTAACTCCCTGCAGAAGGACTGTCCTAAGCTGCCCTGGAGAGAATGCCACCCGGGCCAGTTCCCATCATCTCTCCTCTGTGCCTGACCAACACCTAGCTCTTCTGTTTCTCCTCTCACAAAGCCCATGAATCCTTAGGTGTATGCCGTTTGTGCAGAGGGATTTACGCCTTTTTATCAATTAAAGATTATGGTTTTTAGAGTTTGCCTTCAGTCTAGGACCAGATCTGGCAATGCAAAGCAGTCATAAACCCCGCAGGTTACAACCACGCTGCACCTCTGCACCTCTCCAAAGCAGCCATCGCGTACCAGTGAGTGTGAACCCCAGTCACTACAGGCCAGGCTTCTCTCTTTGTTGAGAAAGCAGATCAGCTAGATGATTAAATCCTCCAAACAAAATTCACAAGAGGCCAGAAATAAAACTTCTGAATATTTAGAATAAAATTCTTGTAGTCCTGTGGGTTCTGTAACCATGAAGAATGTCTTCATAATTAAGATTTTTAGTACCCTGTTAAATGTTAGAGCTGTGAAACATGGCAAGATAGAGAAATAAAAGAATGAAAGTACAAAACAATTAAGCAAAAACAGATGTGCAGAAGTCACAGCTATTGCCTGCCACTCCCAGAAGAGCTGTGCTTTTAAGTAACTTCAGCTGGGCTGTGGGAAAATCTAAAGATTAGTGAAACCATTAGACTACAACTTAGAAAAAAAAAATTGTACTATAGTTTTAAACTATTTTATTATTGCCTTGAATCATTCGTGCCAGGAAAACTCAAGGCCTCAAAAGTTTATGGAAAGCTTACACAAATAGGGCTGAAATATGCATGGAAACATTTGTGCACTCTTTAGCTGGCTACGGTAATTGCACAGTCGGAGTCTGTACACAATGCCAAAAGAATGAGTTTGGAACCTAGATACAAACAGGGCAAAACGATGCTTTTCTATGGTTTTCTCCTAATCTGTAGTATTGCATCCACATCAAAGCGCGCCTAGAAAACTGAAGTTATAGCCTTGATACTGAGAAACATGTTTATTTGTGGCTTTTCTCGCCCACCACAGCTGCGAAGATTTCACAAAGAAAATCGAGTGCTTTTACCGGTGTTCTCCACATGCTGCTCGCTGGATCCATCCCAACTACACTGCTGCTATTCAGTCTGTTCCGCTGTGTCAAAGCTTCTGTGATGACTGGTAGGTTCCCCTTGTTATCAAAGTATCTTTATCGAGCTTTAATATGCCTGTGCTGCTCAGGTGTCGTAGAGCACCCCCTGCTCTCCGTGAGGAAGCTGTGCCGTGGCGTCGGGGCTGCGCGATGGGAGGGCGAGCACTGCCCGCGCGTGCAGGCACCAAGAGCGGCAAGGGCCTGCCCACCCTTCGAAATACCCATGGCTGTGAGTTAGCATTTATGCAGTCAGCATTTTTAGTCTAAATACTTGATCACGATATAAAAAATGCACTACAAAATAGTGAAAGCAGCCACTGTATATTTTCAATTAGTTTAAAAAACAAATTAGCTTAATTTCTAGATTTTTCATCCTTAGCCTTTTCTCTTCCCTTCCATCATCCCTGTCTCTAACACCACTTGTAAAAGCCTGAATCTCAGAGAAACTTGCAGCCAAGTAATGCTAATAATAATAATAGTAATGAGCAAGCATAATAGCATCTGATTTTGTTTCCCAAAACACAGCATCAGGGAATCACATTACTTTTTGAGTGCAAGACATGTAGTGGGACAACCCAGCACCCATCTGTCCTTAGTCTTGGAGCAGGAGCGTCACATCCAGGTGGAGTGCTGAGATTTTTTCAGTGGCCCATACCCAGCACGTACCTCTCCCTCCCTCCCTGAGATGTTGCATCTTAAATAATGTCATCATGCCACATATAACTCACAGCATCGTATTAATGTTGTGCCTAATAACTACAGTGACTTGTCTGTATGGTTAAACTGGAATGAAGCAGAGTACAAACAGCACAGGCTGTGTTCACGCTATAGAATTATAACTGCTAGTGTCCCTTGAAGGCAATGAACCGTGAATGTCTGAATCCCTTAGGCTGCTCTGAAAATCATGGAACACTGTTTTAATACTTCTAATAATGTTATCAAAGAGTTTTTTCTTGAAAGCACAGAAGATACAGAAGCCTGGCAGCACACAGCCAGGTTCTCTTTTGTGCAGCTCTGTAGTTGTGCTTATGCAATTTGAATATTATTGATGCATGGATCCATTTTCACTTTCATCTTCTCTCCAAGGGGAAAGTCATGTACGCAGCACACTATTTTGGTACAATTTGTCTTTAAATATGTCTAGATTGCCTTCTGCCAGAGAAGGAAACAAGAAGCATGGCTTACAGTTGTAATGGAAGATAGCGAGATGGTCTGATGCATTTCTTAGCTTCCCTAGAGTTTACTTTACTGATAAATTCTATTTCTGTTAGGAAATTCCGTGTGCCTCAGTAATTTGTCATGTGCAGTCTTCCTTCCTACATTTCTGGTAACGTTCTAAACTAAATCCAGAGTATTGACCTCCTTGAAGATAAAAGATATACACCTTGAATTTGCCTCAGTGCTCAGAATCTCAAACCTCAGAACTAAATATTACAGAAATGTGAATGCATTTGGATATTAGCGCATCGGAGCTGCTGGTGGGCTTTAAAACAGGCCTAACAGGAAAAGTGATAGAATACCGGTATCTGAAACAAATGTATCCCAAGATAATATAATATAAGTAGAATGCACATCAGTAGCACACAAAATCATCATCAGATTGCTACATTCAGTGAAAATGTAATGATGAAAGAAAATAGACCCTGTAAGTTTAGTTTGCATCCATTCAAAACCCTTTTCACAATGAATTGGTTTAAGCCAGCCTTAGTATATATGAGATCTATACCTAAAGTGTATATGGTGGGTCAGCATTACATCACAAAACCCTCAGTGTCCCCTGGATATTACCAGAACATCCAGGTAAATAGCGTTTTTAACTTTCATTGTTGGAAAGTATGTGTGTATGCGACTGAGAGCTGCTGCACGGGGCAAAGCAGTTCGTGTGCCAGACCATGCGCCTCCAGGTAGGGCAGGCTCTCTGAGCAAACACAGAACAAGGATCTGTTGCCCCCGCTGGCGTCACACATGCCTGGCCTGAATCAAAACTGTAAAGATGACCCCTTAGTGTGCATGCTGGCCTGCACGCCTGCCTAATGCCAACGTCAAACCCATTCCCTCACCCTGCTTAAGGCCTGAGGCTAGAAAAGAGCTTGGACAGAATTCCTACCCTTTCCGGTGATTTAAAGTAGCATTTGTTTCATGTTCTATTCATTGGAGTCCCTTTAGCATGCTGCAGCACTGCTAGTGATGTGACCTACTTTCTCTACATGCCATGAGTGTGCCTGCTGCATACTGTATGTCTTTGTGGCCAGAAATGTGCAGAGGTCTCTGAATGAGGAGTGACTTCATTTAAAAGAAATTCATCTGACTGGCTTGGGGCCTTCCTTTTCTTCCTATTGTCTTAGACGTCCTTGCTGCCTCTAGGCCTAAAACTATTGCTTTTGAAAGAGCCTGATATACAAGCCATTTTCTGATCCACCTGTGAAATGGCCCTGTGCCATTTAACAGAGAAACAGCTGATTATAAAAAATGAAAAAAAAAAAAAACATTTTTAAAATAAAAATATCCTCCCCACTGTGCATAGGGTGCTGGCTTGTTTGCAGAAGATCTTTTCAAGTATTTATGTTCATGTTTCTCACAGGTTTTAATTAACGTTTGAAGAAACCACTTGTGGGTTTCTGGACAGCAAAAATCAGACTTTTCAGAAGTCATGATTTTTCATAGACTTAGCTTCCTAATCGCTTCCATAGGGAAAGTAATATTCCGTAAAAACATTGCATAAAAATAGAATTATCCCTTGCTACCTGCTTATATAACAAGCCACAGAGTCAGGCAATAATCGTAATTAGGAAACATCTCACCTGACAATTCAATAGGTAACAGTGAATAAAAACATAAATACTTTAATAATCATCTTTAATTCAAATTCCCAAGGAAGCCAGAGGTATAGCATGAATACCCCAGTTCAGCAGAACTCTGAAATACATACTCCTAAGTTTGAAAAGTACAACTGAAGGTGACACTAATTTCAAGCAAACAAACAAACATTTCTCCCTCTCCTAAACCCCAAGGGTTGCTCATTCTTTCCCATGCCCTATCCCCACCCATGTGCCAGCAGCACTGTTGAGAGGCCATGAAGCATTCCTGGTCAGGGAACCCACTGGGCTGAAAAATACTTAGCCAAATAAAGAAGGAAGCAAAAAAAGAAGCCTGTGGGAAGGGCACAGCTGCTTTCAGTGGATGTGTTAGTATTAGGCAGCTCGCAGTAGATATTGATCTACTTTGCTGGAAAGCAATGGGTTTAAGTGCATGATTAAAGTAAAGGACATGCCTACATGGCTTGAAGAATCAAGGGCTAATTGTTGAATCTTGATGCTGGTATGTGGAGAGTTCACAGATGGTGATTAACAAAAAGTTTGCATTGATGCTCCTAACTGTGGTGTGCGTTCAAGCAGGTAAAGTGTTTTACTCTCGCTACAGAAACAGCTCTCGCCGGGGAGTCACCTCCCTGTGTCTCTCTCAGTCAGGCTACCCACATCAGCTAACGACAAACCAATTATTCTAATAGTCCCTAATCGCAAATCCAGTCATGGCATAAACTGGTAGGATCTGCCTACTGGTATCATATTATACTAATTTATCCATTTGCAGCCTGTATTTCCAGCAGAGCTCCTAGATCTGGCAGCAGATTCATGGATAAACACATTTAAGCATTTGAGTCTCCTGCCCCAGAGACCCTGGTTGCCCTCCACCTCTTTCTGCTCTTTCTCCCTCCACTCTCTCTGTCCCTACCGCACCACCAAGGGGAAGATACAGAAAAAAACGGAGTGTTTTCAAAGGTGGCAATGGCTTGTGATCGCAATATGCAGGATTTTTTCTCTAGTGTTCTGATCACTGTGTCAGAGTAGCCTTGAGAAGCTGAATTTGTAGGATTTCAGTAGGTCACTGAATCACAGCAGAGCTTCTCGTTTGGTCAGTCCTTCAGCAAAGATCTAGACTTTTGAAGATCAACTTCAATGTGAAAATGAGAAGCAGGAACATTTTAATCCTACCGTATAGTTTCTGTGCGCGCTGCAAATATGTTTAAAATCACTTCAGCCACCACTGCAATGAAAAGTACTAACGGTCAGGTTCAAGGGTGCCTATACTGGTCTACGCGCTTGTCATTAGTATGTGTACTTAAGCAACACCTTGAAGTCCTGCTGGCTGTGACCGAATTTTCCAGGCACTGTGCAGGGAAGGTTCTGCAGAGGTACACATCCTTACCTTTCTGCATCTGTAAATGTACTGCAATGTCTAGTTCCTGTAATTCTGGGACTACATGACAACCTCATATTTCATATAAGACTGCTGCCCTTGTGATATCAAAGTAGTTTTGCAAACATGACCCTGAAGATTAAAAAAGGCAAACAGAAAATACATCCAAAAAGCATTAATTATGAATACTATGCTGAACTATTCTTACCTTTTGAAAGCTGTGCCTCATGGTTTTGTGAATAGTCTGCCTGAAGCCATTGAAAGTACATTTAGGTAGATGTTAACTGATCTGCAGAAAATGATCCTTAAGAAAGGTAGTAGCCAAAAAGTAGAACATAAAAAGAAGTGGAAGGAAATCATGTAGGATAATGGTAAGTCATGAGATCTCTCGTCACACAGACCAGCCAGGCTTTCTTTACATTACTGCTTACAACTTAAAAATCACTTAAAATTTAAAATTTTAGACTCTACACCTTACTCTTATCTTTCCTTCTGCACTTCTTTGAAATGTTCTGAGGCTGACAGCCTTAGTTTATATGATTTCATTGTTTATGGGTTTTCCTTATTTCAGTGAACAATCCTCATAGCAATCCTGTGCCCAGGAGTTATCATTCATCCTCTCCCATATTAATTCAGAAATATGAACATTCCCACATCTCTCTCAGGTGACAGTTTGCTCTTAGGGTACCTGCGCTATGCCACCATGTCGACAATCAGCACTCATAAAACTCCTCCCACGCAGTATTTCCTCCGCTCAGTAACATCAGCAAACTTAACCAAGCAGAAAAGAGTGTTGCTCCTTAGAACAGAACCCTCTGCTTAAATCTGTGAGTAGGAAATGTAGTGGGTCAACTGTTTAGTTTTCATTGGGATTTAGGCCTTCCTGTCCAGCTCAGAGTTTATGTACATGTAAAGCTAAGGTAAGGTGCACGTTTCTTGAAGACCGGTTGCTAAAATGCACTGTGTGACCCTACCATATTACTAGCATAGCCCACAGACTTTTTGAGCTGAATCTCTATTCTATAGTCCACTGAAAAACAGTGAGAAAAATAATTGTATCTTCCACACTAATCTCCATGAAGGTTTGAAGCATGCAGAGATGATTCTATATGTGTCTATAACTGGCTGACGGACTGGGAATGGAATGAAAGTGGAGAAAACCGCTGTAAGAATAAATGTGTCCCATACAGTGAGGTAAGAAAACACGGTCAATCGGGGCAGAAAAAAATGACATTGAGTTCTTTTTTTTCCTGAATATGTGGGTGTAAAATGCAACATGTAAATTATTTTTACTTCAGCAGTTTCAAGCTATACCTACGTCAGATTTTTCAAATATGTAAATTTTAAAGTATTTATATTTATGTAGATCTCTCATTAAATATATATCCATCTAGTTAATCACCATACATACCACTTGTGATACAAAAGTAAATGTTCAAGCAGCACTGA
Source organism: Anseranas semipalmata (assembly GCA_013399115.1). Lineage (NCBI taxonomy): Eukaryota > Metazoa > Chordata > Aves > Anseriformes > Anseranatidae > Anseranas > Anseranas semipalmata. The sequence continues at coordinate 831,989 of VXAA01006435.1, forward strand.
TATGTCAACCACGGTGGGGAATAGACCGTAAAAGATAAATGAACCTTGGTCATACAAGAGAAAAGACACTGAGATGCATTTTATAAGATTCCTTACATGATGTAGGGCTTTACACGCCTCTGTCTTTTTAAATTGGGATGTAAGTTCCCACATCACTACGGAATTTTCTTACTTATTATGCATCCTTGCCCTTTTCTCTATTTTACATTGTCATATTCCAGTCCTTCTCCATTCTCCAAATCCCTAAGTCCTTGTATTCTAATTGTCTGCCTTTTATTCTCCATAGACCTATCGTATCTCTGATGTGTGTTCTCCTTTGTGTCTGTCAACAGCTAGACAGAGCCAACTTTGTTCTGTTTAACTCTGGTAGTTAATAAGCAGCACTGACAAGCTTTCTGGGAGCTCATCCCGTCTTTCTGTGCACGTCTGATGGTTAGGGTAAATAATTTTATGAACAAAATTGTATAAAATGAGAAATTGCAAGACTTACAGGAGCAAAGTTGCCTGGAACCTGATCCAGAGACTTTCAAGAGTCAGGTAGGATTTTTTTTCAAGTGACTCAAGTAAGTTTAGGATTGGGGCAAGGTTATACAGCTCAAAACTGCTACATTTATTTGAATGTTACTAACAGTTGAACTTCACTGAGTACATAAAAACTGTCCACACTAAAGAAGTGAACAGAACTTAAGTGTAATGCTTAGGAACTGGTAGTAAGGCTTGCAGAGATCCCCCATTCATTTTTCTGAATTCCGTTCAGGTGCACGTACTTCCAGAAGTCAGTTCAGCAACTGATGTAAGTGGGAAGCCACAGTCCAGTTAGTGCAGGATTGGTGTCTGCCCTGTAAAAGTGACACTAATCAGCAGGCTCAGGAAGGTGGCCAAAAAACAAATGGGCTGCAGAAACGTACAGCTTAGTTTCCCAGATAGGCTAAATTGTCAGTAGTTCCAGGTGAAGTGCAGGCAAAATGATAATCTCCATAAATAATCTCCAGACCCTGTTCAAACTGTCCCTAGTCCTGAGATAGAAGGGTTCAACCTTAAATTCCCTGGTACTTATTTCTTAAAGAAAATATACCATCTGCTGGGAAAAACATACAGCAAATCCAGAGCTCTTATCACTTGAAGCCAGACACAGCTATTCCTAAAATAAGTGGAACCACACCCAACATTGCCCATGTTTTTTACCAAAAATAGGCTTGCATGGTAAGTAGGAATAAAGATGAAGTTTCTCCAGATCAATTAAAAAAAACACATTTCCCATATGAAAACGAAACGATATACAAACACTGGAGTCACTTGGTTTGGACTCAACTCGTGGAAAAGGAAGTTGCTGTTATCTGGCAGGCACAAAAGGCTCTGCAGTGGCAGAGCGCTGTGCACAGCCCCTGGCTTTCTTCTGATGCCCTCAGTCCATACAGAGGTGCAGGCAGCAGCCCTCCATGTGACACACACAAGTGGTTGTAGGACTATTTGGAACAAACACAGAATATTAAGAATGTACGATGGATCATAGCCAGTTTTATTCTGGCTAAAGTGAGGCACATTTTATCGTTGTTCTCCCAGCAGAGTGCTTCCCAAGTAACGTTAATGCACAGACTAGAACACTCTCCAAGAAGCTGAAGGATCAGAAGCCTTTGCAGTAATTTACAGACCTGTTTGTTAATGGGCTGTGAGCACTGTTTGTTTGCTGCAGCATTCTGGCTCTGCTCTGATCTTTAAGCAGTTAGGAGGAAGGTCAAAATTAAATGACTAATTAATTTAACAAGTAGAAGAGCATGAATACATGTTACAAAACCTGTGGGACATAATAATAGGATGTAGCCATGATTCTTGCATACTGACTTAAGAAAACCCACATGACAGCTTTTAATATTTTCTTAAGTGATTAGGTGAAAGCAGGTAGAAATCCAGGAGCCGTACAGGAGCTGTAAGAAAATGTCTCATGCTAATTAAAAGCATAGGAGTGGCTGGAAAGAAACAGCTAAGATCCAGCTGCCCTAAGAACATGAGAGGAGAGCTAGATGCAGCACCCTTTCCATTTCTGACCCTGCATTGCTCCCAATGCACCAGCCAACCTCCGCACTCCTCCTCCGGCATGTAGCATCCACAGAGCAAGCCCTTGCTAGGGCTGGAGTGAGCTCAAAAGCTGTCTTACAGATGAGAGCCTCTGCGCTCTTTGGAATGGATTCTGCATTATTTGCACAGGATAGATTTCTAAGTCAAAAGCGATGATTGTATTTCATCTCATCTCATCTGCCTTCCTGCACAACCAAGTCGGCATAGTTTTGTACATGGGGAGACAAGGAGACATCTCATAAGGAAAACTTGTGGAGAATAGGTGGAGCAGGAGAAGCTGCAGGACTGCAGATAACCAGTCCCACTTCCACACAACAGACTTAACCCTGTAGCCATTAACTGTCTGCACACAGGACACCTTCCACGCAGAAGTCTCCTGACCACAAGGATAGGACCTTCCCCTAGAGTCACAGTGTCAGATCCTTACATGCACTGCTGCTGATGATGATGAACCAGCACACCACCCAGACATTACAGCACAAAGAAAAATGCCGTGGGAATACTGAGTCAGTGTCATGTGCAAGGACTACTTGTGCTATCACAGATGAAAGATGGCTTCCTTCAGAGAGATCCTGGTGACACGGTCAAGGTGACAAAGTGAATCAGCGACACAGTTAGTAATGGAGCCCAGCAGTCCTGCTGCCTGGTCCACTGGTTCAGTCATTAACAGTCTCTCTCCTTCACTCCCAAGGCTTCTACTCCTGCCATCACTCCCACCCCCAACTTCATTCTTAGCTTTGCTTGGGAAGTATCTAAAGCTTCTTTTAGAAACATAAAAGACTGAATTTCAACAGCAAACACCCGGGAGAAAAGCAGGCAAGATAAAGCGTATATCCTGCCCGCTCTGTGCCTGGACATGACAACTCCTAAGCTAATACCCTTTGGGCAAACTCAAGCTGGGAGGACAGAAGGCTGTCACCATGTGAGCCTGGCAAACAAGAAATATCTCTGCTGTATGGCTGCATGGGTCCTGTGATGGAGAGGCCTTACAAAATGATATAGCACCAACAAAATGATATAGCACCAAGAACAGGACAGATTCACTTGCAGAGAGTGCGAGAAGCTGCAGTTTACAATTTCTTGAGCCAGAAAGCCCTTTGCACCACTGGATAAAGCACTTCGGAGGCAGGCCAGGGGCCCACAGATGTACGTCTTCTTTTCATCAAGCAGTTTCTGAGTTACATCCCTTCTCTCTGTCTGTGAGGTTCTGCCTGGTCATGATGTACGCTGCAGCAGGCACAGTGCGATCCCACAGAGCTATGACTCCACTGGGCTGTCTCTAGGCTGTAAATAAAGAGATTCCAGTTTTCAAAACACTCAGTCTGGCACTTTCCGCACTACTCAGAGCTGGAGACATGTCAGAATGTCCTGACATGCTGCAAGTCGTGCAGCCTCTCGCACACAGCTTTAGCCTGTCAGCCCCAGGACGGAAAGAAAGGGCTGGCTGTTCATCACACTGCACGTTGTGTAATCACTTGCTCTCACAACAGGCAAACCTCTTTTGCCAGTGGTGGGACTGGATAATATTTTAAAGTGACGAAGAGCACAGAGCATGACAGTGGGTGACTGCAGACTGCTTTTTTATAATTTTGCACCAATTTTTAAAAAGTGATAAATGTTTACCAAATTAATACAAATTGATTTTAACTCAATTCTTTTTAAATGTAACTGATGCATTTCTTGTTTGACACACAGATGTATGCAAATGGAACCGACATGTGTCAGAACATGTGGGGGGAATCATTTAAGGTGAGCGAATCCTCCTGCCTCTGCTTGCAAATGAACAAGAAGGACATGATGGCCATCAAGTATCTCCTCTCCGAAAGCTCAGAGGAAAGCTCCAGTATCAGCAGCAGTGAGGAGCATGCCTGCCAAAAGAAACTCCTGAAGTTTGAGAGAATACAGGCAGAGGAAGGGGAAGAGACAAGATGAACACTGGTAGATGTATGTCAGGAGGAGAGAAATCATTGTGGAGGCTGGGCTCGGGGCATCACGCCAGCCTGCCTTATCCCTCGCTTCCGAGAACATAATAAATCAATGGTTGGTTACATTAATCCTTCTCTGATGTTTTTGCATCTGCATCACAAAGCTCCCAGACAAGTTAGCGCAGGTGTAACCTTGTGACTTGAACTAGAAGCCTGAAGGTAATGTCTAGGGGTTGATTTTCAAAGATGAGAAGCCCAGGCAGCTCCTGCCGACTTAAGGTGGAACAGTGAGAACTGAGACCTCTGGAAGGCCACGCCAGTAACGCACCAAACCTTCAGCCCAAACCCTTCATTAGCGTAGGGACAATCACTCCTGTCACAAGCTCCTGTGTGCCAGACTCTGCTCAGGCAAAGGGGAAATGCAGCAGGCAGAAATAGGTCAGTAAGCCTGGCTACTGGCAACTGAAAGTGTAAGTATGTTGTATCTCAGAAACATACTTGCGTAACAGGGGATTGTGATGTGTTAGATAAATCCCTGGATCCACATATGGCCAGTACACAGTATGCGTGGACTCTTGCTCTGGTCTTTTACTTTAGACTATAGCAGTACAAAAGCCTCCTACAATACGAACTTGAACCATAATTTGGAGTGCAATTAATCCCATGGAATGACTACAAACAGAACGATCTCTGACAAAGAGGACGCAAATCAGTTTTTTCCCCACCTGTGTTTCTGCTTGCCAGCATCACTGCTACTGCCAAAGTAAAACCAAGATCTGCACCAGTCCCAGAGGGACTTATCAGGTAAAGATGAACGAAATCCCGCTTTCACTTATGCTTGCATACTTCCTCAGACATCACTGGAGAGCAGACAGGTCCATGCCATTCTGTACAGCCTTTCACGGTGGTATCACCAGGGCAGTCATGAAAGGATTTAATTCTGGGGGTCAGAATATCATCATGTGAAAATCAGCATCCTCCCAGTGCTTGCTCTGGAGGTAGGCACCTTACAACATTTCAGGATCTGGCCCACAGTTGGAACAATGACTTGGCACACCCTGTTAAACTAGGAGAATGTTAAAAATCCAGCACGCTCTCCACTGGGCTGTTTGTTTACTGAAGTGGTTTCACACAGCTGCAACAGTAATGCTGGACCCATTAGGTCATGCTCTGCTTCCAACCAGCTTCTCAGTATATTTAACAATGGAATAATTCCTACCAGCATTGAATTGTTTTTAGAATGATACTTTGTCACATCTCTATTTTATGCCTACTCGATTTATTAGTTCTACAGTCTGAAAAGTAAGAACAAGAATTTGGACTTCTGGAAAGCTCTGCCAGCCCTTTTCCCTTAATTCACTCTGTTCTTTCCTGCCCTTCTTGATTGCAGAGGCACCTGAATCAGAGCAGACTTTCCTGCTGTTTATTTTGCTGTGCAAAATTAATTCAATAATTAATCATCCCCTTTCACTAGCATAACACCAGCTTCTTCTGTACCACCACTGCCAAAGATTTCCTTTATATTCTTTGTTATATTTAGCACAATTGCCTCCGCCTGCATCTCTGCTCCGTTTTTCCCATCCCCCCTTATTCTCTTTGCTCTAGCTAGCTAAGTCGCCCTTGAAACCACTCAACAAAGTTCTTCCACGCTTAGTTTCAGCATGACCCATGAGACTGGTTATGCATGCTCCTGAACAGCACTGGATCCTGCAGCAGCTAAGGGACCAAGACCATTCAGCTCCCATCCATAACTTCCCACTGACTCGTGATGTACCCTGAGCAAGCCATTTAGCTCTTTTGTGACCCCAATGATTTTGCAGGGCTACCGTATTTCCTGTAAGCCCTCTCTTTTCTAAGCCAAAAAATCAAGACCAACCCACTCAGTTGTCCCTAGCACAGAAATCATCCCATAGGTTTTGGTCACTTTGATTGATTCAGGTATGTTTTGTTCAAATACAAGTTATCTTCCAGAAAAAGTTTTAGTCTTGATTTAAAACTGCAAACAATGAAGAGTTGCCCAATGCACCTGACAACTTGTTTCCTTAATGTTAAAGATTATCCCTAATGTAATATTTGCCTTGTTTCAGCTTTCAGCCATTGTTTTTTCCTAAACCCTTTTGTATTACAGAGTTCTTCAATATTCAGCATTGCTTTCCCACTCAGCAGCATATACACGTGATCAAATTTCTTCTCAGTCTTCGTTCTGAACAGCTCAATCCATTTAGTTTACATGTCATTATAAGACATTCCCTCTCCCTTCAGATCATACTTATGTTTCTTCTCTGTACCTGCTCCAGTCATGAATATACACCCTAAAATGTACACATCAAAACCATACTCCATCGCAGCACTAAGGGCGATCTACAGAGAGGACCACATCCCTGCACCGCCACGCACTTCCCAAATTGCACTGCCCGTGTCTACAAGAGCATCATTCTGATTAGTTGCATGCCTCCAGTGTCCCTGTGTTATGATTCCTCTTTTTTTTCTTTTTTTTGGCATTATTCTTTTCCAGCTCCCTGATCCCATAAGTTTGAACTGCGATCCTAACTCTCAGGTGTATTGCTTTGAACTTGGCTGTATTACAAAACCTTCATGTGAACAGACCAACCTTCCCAAGCCACCATTTGCTCTGTCTAGCTGCTTGGTACTCACAGTAACTTACCCCTTGGACAACCTCTGTGTCACTCAGAAATGTTATCAGTGGCAATTTTACATTTACAAAGAGGCTAGGATAAAGGAAAAAAAAATAACACAAACCACTAAAAACCAGACTACAAAAACATGCGGTGAAGGTGAACCAGGGCAAAGACAGATCCAAGCTGCCGATGACTGCAGACATCCCCAGCTAACACTGACCCCATTGGTAAGCGCCTGCTCTGCATCACAGCAGAAGAGCACATGCCCTGCTTCCGGACCCACACCAGCCCAGACAACTGAAATACCTCTGTATTTAATGGCACTGCGCTCAACCAAGATCTTTATCAAAATGTCACAATGGTAGATCAAATGCTTTGTGAAATAGGTTGTGAAATACGTTTCTACACTAACCAGTTGGAACTAGACTTACAAACGTTATCAATAAATTAACTTTCAACATGACAATGTTGACAAAAATAAAAACTAGTGCCAATTATTGACTTATCTGCTACCTGGCTGAGCGTCAGCTTTTGTACTGTGCTACTTGGGACTGGTGTCATGTTAACCATAATACAGCTAACTGGGTCACCCTGCTTGTACTGTTTATTTAGTTTTCTTTCCTTCAATATTAGCACAATACTATGAGTCTTCTGAAATTTCACTGAAATACCAGGGGTTATTACAAATGAGATCTCTCTGGACAATTCCATTAGAGCTCTTTAGTACACATTATCTCAGCCTGCTGCTTAAAAATTGTTAATGTTACTTATGATGATGAACCTCATCTTTAACTACTCGCAGACTGAAAAGGACTTCATCATCTTTTCGCAATACAAATACTCCATCCTACATATATTTTAGTACTAAGCATTATTAACAAAACCTGCCCTCTGCATCTTGTGCCACTGGAAGGCTTTCTTCGTCAGGTTACTCAATCGTTTTCACCTTCAGCTTAGTTCTGCCAGCCACAATTTCCTGTATTATCTCCAGAGTCCCCAGTCTATTTTAGGGTTCATAATTCTCCATTGCTATTGATTGCAATATAGCTTCCCTTTTAAAAAATAATAAGCATCAGTAATGATGACATTTTCAACTTCTGTTGCATTTTTCATGTGCAGGTTTCACTAAGAGCATTTTATAAATATTAATTAATCTTCAAAATATACCTGAGAGGAAGATAAGTAGTGAGAAGCAAACTGAGTCACTGAGAGAGAGTCGGTAAGAAAGTTACCTGATCACTGCAAGTATTGCAGAACTAGAACTAGCACGAACAAGTTCTGTTTCAGAGCCTCATTTCACCCTGGAAATGAAGTTGTGCTTTGTAAGGTAATCCTTGGACAAAAGTTTTTATGTAAAAATTATAAGAGATTTTATAAAATATTGCAAAAAACAGAGCATCCAAAACAAAAACCAAAAAAACAATATAACAAGCCATTAAACAACGCATTTCCATGCACCTTGAATGATAACAAAATAATAAAAATTATCATTGTGAGTTTATTTCAGACAAATAATGTCAAAACAAGCTAATTTTCCTTATTGAGATACAACCATTTGGACAAAAAAAAAAAAAGAGAGAAAGCAGTAGATGAGATATGGCCTTTCAAGCGTTTTGATAACATTTTGATAACATTTGATGTGACATCCTGATAAAGAAACAGAGAAAACCAAAGTGCAAATGAAATCACCATAACAGACGTGCACAAGTGGTTACAACTATATCAGAGTATTACTATGAGTATGTTGTCATTAAATTCAGACAGGTCTTTTGCTAGGAATCCCAAAGGATCTGTTCTGATTCTGGTCAACGCTTTTGTTCACTCGGACAATGAAGCAGACATTTTGCAAACACCATGCAGGACAACATTAGAATAAAAATTATTTTTCTGACCAGAGAACTAGTCCAAACCCCCCAAGGTGAAATTCTATAAAGGGAGACGAAAAATGCTTGCACTGAGGAAGGGTAAATTGAGGGAATGTATAAGCAGGGAAGTATATGGCAAGGGAACAGCAGAGCAGCCAAGGAGCTGGGATGAGTATTAGCCACCCGTGCCATTTACAGCTGAAACATTACACTGTGGAAGTTTTCATCTTTTAAGGCTTCAGTGTATGCAGAGCCCTGGATGTCCTGACTCACAAAGCAAGCAGATTCAGGACCTGCGGACATCCTACTAACAGTTAGTCACAGAGTTCGTGACATATCTCACATTCCACGGAGGCACTGCTTCGGGAATGACCCCACTACACGCACAGGCCGTGGAATGTGATGGGTATCAGGCAGAGTTAACTCTATCCGTTTTCTCAATGAAATTGGCTCTCAAGCTCTGTCAACGCAAGTGTAATGCTTCTAGGAGAAAGAACACGCTCTTGGTATTTATCTAATGACTACATAAAATAAAGGAAATAAAACTAGCTGAATTTATGCACATTTTATGGTTATTCTGCTCCCTTTTTTTCTGTTCAAAAGTTTTGCCTAACTGGGATTCTATTTAAAATTTGTCCCATGCTCTAGGCAGCTCAGAGGCCTGTTGTGTGTTTGCTCTACTTTATTATCCCAGGGAACACGGTGACTTAGACAAGAAGAGTTAAGTAAAGAGTCCAAAAAGCATTAGGATTTGGATTACAATTTGAAACATAGCCAAACTTTACTAAGGGCAAGACTCAGAGTCCTATGTGCCTGAAGACTGATAATTCTCTAGCATAACTCATTTTTCCCTTTGACAAAAAAAGACTTGCACCTTCAGTAAAGCCACCTTAGTGAGCAAGTCAGTGTGAAGCTGCAGGACAACTCTAGACAGACAGTGAAAAAAGAGCCAAGCTATGAAATCAACCATCTACTTCAGGTAAGTGTGAGGACACAGTGAGGATCAGACCCCAACAATCCGGCACCTTGCAACACCTCCAAGAAAAAGTTGTAGAGATCCCTTCCTACTAGGATTTAACGTCTCAGAGAAATGAGAGGGGGAAACTCTCCCTGCTGCACAGTCTTGCTTCCCTTTAGCTACTAAAAGCATATCTCTTCTGCCTTTGTTTTGATCGGCAACTGCTATCTGAGTCTTAGTATTCTTTTGGCCTCCTTCCTTGGAAATGCAGTGAGCTCTCTGTGGAGTTTGCCTTGGTTCCCCTCTCAGACAGCTGTGATTAATTCAATGTTCAAGCTCTTGAGTTAATTCTCTCATTAGATCACTTTCCTTCTTCATGAAATGATTATTCCCACAGGAGAAATGAGAAAGACTAAAACAATATTGTGCTAGTATCTGACACACTGCATCCAGGATGTTTACTTTAAATCAAGTTGCCTGGAATTGCTCCAGACCAATGGCTTAAACAAGAATCTTCGAACCGGTGGGGAACTGTAGCCACGCATGTTGCACAACATTCCCATTTCACTGGAATTCCTCCAAGCTTCCTGCTAGGTAAGTGTACCCAGGACACAAACCTCTCCACACAAGTAAGTCAGATGACACAATCCTTTCATTACTAGGGCATACTTTAAGACTGAAAAGGGTTTTCTTTTTTTGATTATATTGTATTATACACCAATCACCTTTCTACCCAACACTACTTGTGAAGGTGAAGCCTGCGGCACAGCGCTGAAATACTGCCAGTGCTCCTGAAATCACAAGCCATCATCTGTGTGTTACTCACTGGGAATGTCACATTCCCTGCGGAAGCTCTTGCAGCTCAGACATGCTCCCGCTCTTGCTGTGTGCCCAGTAGCTCTGCTGGGCATGGCTGGTCACTGGAGGGCATCGCCCCCTCCAGCTGGACTCCAGCACAGCCCAGTACCTTTGGTGGAAAGAGGCTGCTTGGGAGAGTTTCTCAATAACCAGTTTAAGAATGCTAAACCTGTCTGGACTGACAGCTGTGATATGAGGCAGTTACCTTAATGTCACCCTTACCTGAAGCCATATTACAGTGAGAGTAATAAAAGAACTTAATTACTAATTCCAAAATAGACAAAAACATTCACAAGGACTTCTAAAGATGAAAAGGAGAGGAGAAGGAAGGCGGGGAGAGGAGGAGAGGGGATGAGAAAAATCATTCAGCATGGCACTTCAATGAGCTTTACAATTTCCCTGTTAACTGTTCGGCTGATAAATGGACAGAGCTATCACCACCTTGCTGGTCACGTGAAAACTTCAGGTTTTCATGTAAACAACGTATCCTGGGGCTGCCTGTGCAGAAGGGCTAGCTTTGAAGGCCCCTCGGGCTCTCTATCTTTTATCAACTCCAGTTCAGATCTCTACCCTACACACATACAAGTAATTGTCAAGACTCATTAACCCTCACAGGAATAAAGGTAAAGCTCTTGGGCCTGGCCCAAACCTGCCAAGAGAGTCTTCCCATACCTGGCTTAAGTCTGGACAATGTGTTACCTTACTGTAAAGCACAACGCCTTTTCTCCCTGGATGGGAAATATCCAGACCCTGAAGGGAAGCTTCTTCAGCCACTGAAGCTTACGTACAGCTAAGCAGACAACAGGTTTGTGCAGGTATCCAACTAGAATCTACTGCCTGTGGCTTATTGGAGGCTTTTGACTGAGAGTAGACAACAAGATAACCAGTCCCAGTGGGGTGATAATGGGTTATCCACCACTCTGTCTTTTGAGAAACACCTTGAGGGTAGCCAGGGAGCCTCTTTGCTTCTCCATGTTGCACCAATGCGAACTCCTGCAGCTTCTCCCATGTCACCCCACCAGGGGCAGCAGACTCATCATGGGGCACAGAACTCCACGGCTCCACTAAAAAAACCCACGCATCTGACAGGTCAAGTACATTAAAATACAAGTAGTAGCTACAGTGGGTAACAAAAGAACAGCTGAAAAACGGTAACTGAAAAGGGAGATTGCAACTGACCATACCACTGAAAGATTACAACAGATGTGTTGGTGCAGAGGACAAAGTGCAGATACACACTGTAGTTTGGTACAGGAAGTTAAGATTTCATTTGCACTGAAAATGGGGGAGGAATTCGACCTGGCAAATTTTGATTGATTTGCATGGAAAGTGATTTCCTATCACAAAACATCCCACAGGGTTTGTTGTACCTACAAATAGCCAAAGTCTGAGTTTCATGTCTCCTCCGCAACAGAGAACTTTAGCAGCCAACCATCATAAGGATCACTTTGGGGATATTGCTTGAATACTATGTCAAAATGATCCCCAAAGCTATAGGTATAATGGACAGGCTTTTGATGAGAGGCAGAAAGGCCAAACTGCACTTTCAAATCAATTATTTTTCCTGTTTTTTTTTTTTTTTTTGAGACTTTTAGCCCTCCATCTTTATGGACTTCAGAAAAACAAAAAAAACATCTTACCTAACAAAGACGTTCCTGTAACAGAGAACTGCAACACCCCCACGAGTAACACCTTTTAGCCACCCATTTTTGCTGCATGTTCAAAAAGTCTCATCCTGTACAGACAGCACCATCTGCAGGTTTTGAGAGGGAGCACAGATACCTTACTAAGCATAACACTGTCCAGGCATCTGGAAAGATTTTCCAGAGAAGCCTTCAGCCAGGGAAATCTGTGCAGCCACGGGACTCTGTGGGATAACACAAGAAGGACTGCAATCCTTCCTGGCGCGCTGGCACAGCACAGGGGTTTTACAAGAGACAGCCTGAATAGCTTGTTTCTCAGATTATTCTCACTGAGGGGTCTTGGTATCGTGATGGCAGCACGTCTGTGCAGGTGTGGGCTGTGGTGCACATGGAGGAGCACTGGGCATGCCTTTTGTGTCACCTGTCCCATACGTCAGTCAGCACTCAGCTGGCTTATTGACAAATATCATGTTAGGAGTCTATTAAATTAAAATTGAAGACATTTTTAATTCCTTCACTGCAATAAGTTGCCATCCTTGGTGTGTGTTAATCAAAAGGCTCCTCATTACACAGTAGAATTTCACACTGTCAAATGTACTTTCAGACTTATTCCTGAAAATCTACAGCTTGTTTTAGGAGATGCACAATAGTGTAGGGGAGCATTAGCTCCATCTTCGATGGCCTCCGTGCGGTTATAAAAGAAATATGCTGAAGCAGTGCCCTCTTCAGGACATAGAACCATTCAGCCACATTAATACAGTATGGGACAGGCCTTCAGGGCAAAATTAGCAGTCTCAGCAACGCTATTCTGTGTCTGTAAATTTGGCGCTATGGTGTGAAATCCTAGCGCTGGCTGAGTGTCTAACAGCTGACATCAGCCTGCAACCGAGCCACTGGCATTTAGGAGAATTCTAAGCCTTTTACTCACAGGCCACTTCCGATGAATAAAATGCCAGCGCAAAGAGGGGTCTGGTTTCTTTTACTGATTCATCAATGAAAGAAAAATCTCACAGTATTTATTAGCCTAGCTTAAAATGTATATTGAGTCATAGCAGCACACATCCAACTGTGCGTGAAACCTTTGCAGAAACCTTATTTTTCTATCTAGGCCTATATTTTCAATGAGTATTTCTTTAAGACCAGCTTGAAAGGTAATTTTACCGTTCTAATGTCAAGAATGAAATGCTGATGAATGGAGAAACCAACAGTCCCCAGAGAGTATCACAATTCAGATTCCTTCTGGAAACACATTTAAAAGTTATTACAATGAAATGCAGAATCATGAGAAAAGCTTGAGAGGCCATGGCCATTGTAACTGTAAGCAGACATGTTTTTCTTTCCCGTTCTCACAATAAATAGATATGGAAGTGTTCCAAGAGGCTCTGTGATTTGCTTTGGCTGCATGTCATGTTGCTGGAATGGTTGTGGAAAACTCAGAAGGGATGCTTTTGTCTCTGAACCAGTGCCGGCTTTACCGGACCCACTGAATGTGCGCGTGTAACTCAGTATGTGATGCTCTTCCCTCAGTCAGCGCCCAGGCACGCAGTGACTCAGGGAAATGCACCAAGATGGAAGCACGCTCTGCCTCAGGACAAGGAGCTCCCCGCTCCTGCCCGCTCTGGAGTCCTCCCGGGGCAGTGTTAGCTGTGGTTTCCCCCCTCAATGTCACGTCGCTCCCTCACAAGCACAGATTAAGGTGGCTGGGGACCCGGCTTGCAAAGGCCGGCCTGAGGGGCACATGAGCGAGGGACAGAGGCTGTGAGGCGGTGTGCGAGGTCACTGCTCGCCTCGGCACCACGGGCAGTGCACGAACCTAGCAGGAGACCAGCTTACCCCGCGGATACGAAAGCACCTTACGGAGCTGGCAGCGGGTCCATGGGCGCGAACAGGCTCCGCAGGGCCACGGGACCGGGCGAGCACACAGACGGAGGCTCAGACAGACGCACCGCTGAGGGAGCGGGGTGCTGACCACGGACGCCACCTCAGCCCGCCCTCGCGCCCTCCGCCGTGCCCGCGCGCAGCCGCCTCAGCGGGCAGGGCGCGCAGCCGCCGCCGGCCC
>VXAA01006435.1:846372-858754 GCA_013399115.1 Anseranas semipalmata
GGGGGGGGGGGGCGGGCGCTGAGGGGACGGGCGCTGAGGCGACGGGCGCCCGTCGGGGGTCGTCGCCTGCACACGGCCTTATAGCGGGGCCCCGCCGTCGTGTGTGCGTGCCCGCAGGCGTGGTGAGCATCGGGGAGCACAACGTGCAGGAGCTGATCGTCGCCGCGGACATGCTGCAGCTCACCGAGGTGGTGGAGCTCTGCTGCGAGTTCCTGAAGGGCCAGATCGACCCACTGAACTGCATCGGCCTCTTCCAGTTCTCCGAGCAGATCGCCTGCCACGACCTGCTGGAGTTCACCGAGAGCTACATCCACGCGCACTTCCTGGAGGTGCAGAGCGGGGAGGAGTTCCTGGCGCTGACGAAGGAGCAGCTGATTAAGATCTTGCGGAGTGAGGACCTGAGCATCGAGGATGAGTACCAGGTGTTCATAGCTGCTATGCAATGGATTTTGAAGGATCTGGGAAAAAGAAGGAAATACGTAGTAGAAGTACTGGAGCCTGTTCGATTCCCTCTGTTACCAGCGCAAAGGCTATTAAAATACATAGAAGGTAAGTGGAGAAAAGCAAGAAAGAGTATTAGGTGTTTGTATTTGAGCAAGCCATGTGTTGTTCAGAGTTGCTGTATTGTGTTGGATTTTGTTAGATTAATGGCATAAGGAGTGAAAAGATTTACTTTATACCAGACAAGTTGTGTTTTTTAGCAAACGAGCACAGCTTACTTTAAAATCATGCTTTTGTAAAAGTCTTATAAAAGTATGCAGTCTTAATTAGGCTGCTGTTTTAGGAGAATGTAGTAACTTTTCTACAGCTGAGTTACTTATTGTCTATAATTTTTCACCGGGCCTTTTTTAATCTGCTTATTTCCTCAAGGTATTCCAGATTTCAGCCTTCGGGTGGCCCTGCAAACTCTGCTGAAAGAATATTGTGAAGTCTGTAAATCTCCCAAAGAAAACAAGGTCAGCAGTTTTCTGCAAGCTTCTAAAGGTCGTCCCCGGAGGAAAGCCAGGAAGTACCTTTATGCAGTAGGTTAGAATATGGCTGTTTGAACCTTGTAAAACAAATGATAAAGTAGTATCTCATCTTACAGTACTGAAAGAGATACTGGACTATTTTTTATTTAATGAGAAGATGCAAAAATAGCAATATCGTAGAATCATAGAATGGTTTGGGTTGGAAGGGACCTTAAAGATCATCTAGTTCCAACCTGCCTGCCATGGGCAGGGGCACATATGTTTCATCTAGCTGAGTTACCATGTTAGCTGCTTTCTGCTTACAATTAGAGGGGGGGAATTCACATTTCATGTCATTATGACATGGTATTCAAAGCCTAGTTTTGCCTTTAGAAGGTATTTGCCATGGGTGGAAAGCTGCAAATCAGCAGAGGATTTGCCCATGATTCGCTACTGGAAGCATTGGCATATGCAAATTTACTGCACTTCTTGTTCTTCTGAAGGTTGAAATTTTCTCTGTCTAGAATATTCTGGTTCATTTGATGGGATACTTGCAATTGCAAGCTTTCACCAAAGCTGCAGCTTTGTAATGGAAGGGTATACTCTTGTTTCACCCTGTGGGAAGTAACACCTTCTTAGGATAGCAAAGGCTCTTGGCTGCTCTCTGCATTTTACTGAGAACATGAACAGTAATGTCAGTAGTGATGCAGGGAAGTGTACTTGCACAAGTTACACAAGTTACGAGACCTTCAAGGTGACCACTGCTTGTTGGAGAAGTAATGCAACTTGGAAAAGTTTGATTCCTACTAAAAGTGGCTAATGACTGTTGCTACTATGTTTTTTGTTTGTGGTGGTTTTTTTTTTTTTGCCTTTTTTTTTTTCCCTATGGTTTAGCTATAGGAGCAGGGGGTTTAGTAGGAAGCTCTTACTCAGCCATGACCTTTCTACTTGCTTTCTAGGGGGGTACACCCGACTGCAAGGAGGACGGTGGAGTGACAGCAGAGCCCTCAGCTGTGTGGAGCGATTTGACACTTTCAGCCACTACTGGACCACAGTGTCCTCTCTCCATCAGGCTCGGAGTGGGCTGGGTGTGGCTGTTGTTGGAGGAATGGTCTATGCCATTGGAGGTAACAGCTGAAACAAACACATGCCTTGGGAACATTCATTATGGTAATAGTAGGGCCCTGACCTACTATGTAAAACATTTGTGTACATCTGAAGAGAAGTGACTGCCCAGAGAAATTTGCTGAAGAATTGGTATGCATCAGAGGCACTGTCCTCTGTGCTGTGATTTCAGAAAGTTGAATAGATTGTGCTTAGTTTAGGAGTACGTGCCCTGTAGTGGTGCAGTAGATTCCTGTTCCTTAACTACAATGTCAGAATATGATTTTTGTTATAATGCTGATAGTTTAGGCAAGAATTGATAGATGCAGAGGTTCATTTCCTCACAAATGACTGAACAAATGAGTTAAGTAGCCAGGAAAACTTTGGTGCAGTGTCCCTTACTGATTTACTGACTTGATAGGGGTCAGTGCTGTGTGCTTTGATTCCAGATGAGTTCCAGATGAGTGATTCCAGATGGGGATGGGCTTTTTCTTTAAAGACAAACTTGCAGTATTGCATGGGCCTAACGTGACATAGTCTAAAATCCACTTCTAGTTGTTTTCTTGGCTGAATTTAAAGCCTTCGGAGACATAGGGCTTTGTTTGTTACATGGATATTGGAGAACTCGTAGATGGAATTTTTCAAAACTATTTTTCCTGTAATTGGTACTGAAGGAGCCAGCAGTAGGTAATATAACTTCTGGCTTTAGTAACAACTGAATTGGAGTTCCTTGGTTCTCTACCATCACTGCTCTGAGTGTGCCAGTTTAGGATTCCTTCATTGGCCATTTCTTAGTGAACGTCTTTCCCCTCATGGTTTGGCAAATTACCGGTAAGCATATGGACATGTTCAGATGTACTAAGAGGTGTTGGGTATTCTACGGGCTTTGTATACTGCCAGTAATAGCATGTCTTTTCTCACTTCTAATCTAGTAGAAGCCCACAGCATGAGAGGAATTAGTACAAAATGGTCCACTTGTCTGCCTACCTGGAAAGGCTTGTTATGTATGTTTGCACAAGGATGTGATGAGTAGCTCTACCTGGCAATCATTAAAGAATGCATATGCATACTGTTTTTGTCACCGCAAAACACACTCTTTGGTCTTGAAAACCCTGCCAGTTGTGCTGCAGGATAAAACGTGTATAGCACTGTGGTTGTTCACTCCTCTGATGTTTGCAGTAATGTTTCAGGAAGATGTTGATGAAAGCTGTTTCTAGTGATGGTTCAATTCTGAATTGAATTGAAGCTTTTGCTATTTTGGCTGTTTGGCTAGCTGAAAGAAAAATTTTGTATTTTAACATTGTTTGTCCAGGAAGGAGTTGAAGAATGCTTCTATGTCTGCAGTGCAAAACATTGTGATTCCCCTGTCTCTGTGCTTGCTCTTAACATGCAGGTGAGAAGGACTCGATGATTTTTGACTGTACTGAATGTTATGATCCTGTCACTAAGCAGTGGACCACTGTGGCTTCCATGAACCATCCTCGTTGTGGACTGGGAGTGTGCACATGCTATGGTGCTATCTATGCTTTAGGTAACTTTTTTTTTTCCTAGGTGAAGTTGATTTTAAATGTGTTAATTCATGGAACTTGTAAATTGATTTATCTTAAATATTACGTCTTGGTGTTGTAAATCTGCAGATTTTAAGTTTCCGAAAACAGATGTTTAAATGAGCATTAGTACACCAAATATTTGTGGATTAGTTACTGTTCAACTATAACTTATTTCCCTAGTAGAATGCATGCTGGTTTCAGAATTAAGGTGCACTGTTGCAGGGCATGCTGGGTCTAAAAATGCGGCTAACATGGCATCATACCATTAAATTCTTCCCCATGTTTGTTGTCATTTGCAGGAGGTTGGGTTGGAGCAGAGATTGGCAATACAATTGAAAGATTTGATCCTGAAGAAAATAGTTGGGATGTGGTGGGAAGCATGGCTGTGCCCCGTTACTACTTTGGGTGTTGTGAAATGCAAGGTGAGTACTGTTAAGCTTGTATACAAAAACAGTTCTGAGAGCCATTAGATTTTGAAGCTTTGTGTTTCAGTCATGAATTCTTACCCTTGTCTTGTCCTGAGCTGTCAGTTGCCCAAGCTTGTGCCTCACTTACTTGTCCTTCTAGTACCTATTTCTACAGAAATTAAAGACTGAAAAGGCAGAAGACAGGGAAAGAACTTTAATCTCATGAAAGTAGTTTCTACATAACTGTTGGTATGGTTATCCAGCTAAACTTTTAACAGTTGATTGTCCTTCCTGGTATTGCTTTTATTTATCTCCCATATTTGGGTTTGGGTTTGTGTCTTTGTGACAATCTGAAGAATTGCCACAGGTTATCTGAGGACAAACATGTCTAAAGACTTGAGCTATAAATGTACTTACTAAGCATTTGATTCAGGCCTGATCAGCAAGCATTGCAGCCTTCTGAATTCTCTACCCTGCACCTGATTTAATGATTGCTTTCATCGGAGCTTCTAGTGCTTGATCCTCATAGCTACTTATTTGAAAACTTTATGTATGCTACTTCTGGACAAATGGAGGATTTTATTTGGGTTTCTTAATGCCAGATGGAAATGGGTGTTGTAACAAGAATTTTCTGTCTTTCAAACCTTTGTATTATGAAATCTAATAGAGGAAAAACTGTTTCTACAGGTTTGATTTATGTTGTTGGCGGTATCAGCAATGAAGGAGTAGAGCTACGTTCTGTTGAAGTCTATGACCCGATTTCTAAACGTTGGTCTGAGCTTCCTCCCATGGGCACCCGAAGAGCATATCTTGGTGTAGCTGCGCTCAACGATTGTATCTATGCTGTGGGAGGCTGGAACGAATCTCAAGATGCACTTGCTACTGTAGAAAGATACTCCTTTGAAGAGGTACAGTAGAGTTTCCTTCTTTTCAGAAATGTACACTGAATCAACTTTGTGTAAGATGCTATAGAGGTAGCTTGCTTGCTTGCTTTAAAAAGAAAAAAAGGAAGATTAAATTTCCAGTTTTCCTTTTCACTACTGGCTGGTAATACAACTGAAACAAAGCTTCAGTGACCTCGAGGTCCGTCTGTCCTAACCAGTCTGCAGAATTTCGCTAATCTGACTCAGAGTGGAGTGTTTATGAAGGTTGTATGCATGCTTTTGGGAAACTGAAAGCTAACCAAACACAGATATTCTGTTATTTGGTAAATACTTTGTAGGGATAAGGAGAGGGGGATAGATCCCCCCCTCTCCAATAGAATGGTTGGTACTCTGACTAGAAAGAAAAAACACTCTGAAAAAGAGCTACCCTTTGCTGCAAAACTTGAGGGTCTGTCTTATGTATCAAAATATAATGGTGTTTCAGCATGACTACAAAAATCACTTTGAACACAAAATTAGTCTTGGCTGTTATTGCTCGTGTTTATATGATGCTCTCTTAAATAGTAGCTAGTGTTAAAAGCAGCACGTATTCCAGTGTGGCATTCTGTTTTGGGGACAGGCTGCATCACACAGTAACAGAAGAAAAGAAGGGCCATTGTGTGTAGACAGTATGTGATCTGTTCTTCAGAGACTAGCATGATGTGGACCACTTGTGAAAGTGTTGTCATTACAGTATTGATAATCCTCTTCATACTGTACGCATACCGTATTTGAGCCGGTGATGTGTTTGCGTAGTGTTCTTTGCATATGTTTCAGTCTTTAAGCTTAAAAAGCTACTTTTATCAGAATTGGGGCATACTCTGAAACTACTTGTTGACTCTTTCACCTTCTTGTTAGGAAAAATGGGTTGAAGTTGCACCAATGAAGATGCCAAGAGCTGGTGTCTGTGTTGTGGCTGTGAATGGATTTCTTTATGCCTCGGGAGGCCGAGCTCCCAGTCATGATTTTGCTGCTCCAGTAACCTCTGACTCTGTTGAAGTTTATAACCCTCATATGGACAGTTGGACTGAAATTGCCAACATGATCACCAGCCGCTGCGAAGGAGGTGTAGCTGTGCTGTAAAGCACAAGGAAGAAAACTCATCCAAGGAATGAGTGAACATCCGTCTCCTCAGATTTCTGGTTCATTGGCCAGAAACCTTCTATCAGCAGAAGCTTCAGTAAAGACAGAGAATTAGATCAGAGGGCTTTTCCTTAGCAAAAGGAAATATTAAAAACTCTTGCCCTTCAAAGTAAATTGGCTTATCCAAAGTGTGTTTTGGGAAGTACTCTGTTAAGAGTAGAAATGTCTCTTATGGCTGGGTTAAGTTCACTTAATGGCAAATTTGCCCTGTAAAAATTTGACAAAATCATTCCAGCACACTAGAGACGTTAATCAGATTAACTCCCTAAGATGTACCAAAGTTAGCAACTTTAGCTGGCCTCAGACTGGAAGAAGGCTGCTATGGATGGCTAGGAGTTACCTGATAATAAGAGCGGAGTGGCTACTTGGTTAGCATTAGTTGTCCTTTTCTGGCAGAAAACAAGGAAGAAAAGATTAGAGATGGGGAGGACTTGGCACCTCTACTTATGACCCAGATGCATTTGAGCCTCTCTTCTGCTGCTGGGCATGGGCATTAAATATGAATTAGATGTTGGCTTTCCTGCCACCCCACTAACTTTGGTAAGTGGCTGAGCATTTCCTGTTCTGGAAGGTTATTCTGAGTTCTACTAATGTCATTCCACTTCAGCACAGGCTTTTTTTTTCCCTCGGTGGTGAGGGAATGAGAGTAGAGCTTCTTTTCTGTGCAAGCTCTGATGATTTTAAATGGAAATGCTGTTCATTCGATTAGCTGTTCTGCAGTTAGGACTGCTCTTAGACTAAAAACATAGGGAAAGCCTTTTGCCCATTTTCCTTTTTACTTAATTAAATGTGTTTTACCCAGTGTGACACATGCCAAGATTTGGCATTGGAATACATGCTTTTCTACAAGGTGCACGTGTTCATCTTTGATGCGTCTTGTACCCTGCCTCTTCCAAACGTGAGTGGACGGAACTTTTTGTGATAAATTAGCTGTGTTCAGCATTAAAGTCATGTTATTAGTGTGTCTTGTCTTAAGGAGTTTGTATTCATCTTGGATACACTTAGTAGAACAGTACTTTCAGGAGTTTGGAGTTATTTCTGGATTCATCTAATTAACGTTGTACTTGAAGCTGCTTTTTGCACAATACGATTGCATTGTCTGCACAGCTATGGATGACTCGGAAGGGAGTCTGAAATAAGGATGCTTGAACTTTGATAGACAGTGTTACTGTAGAACACAAAACCACAACTGGAATGTCACAAAACAGGAAGCCTGCGCTATGTAGACAAAGGAGCATTCATGCTGTCTAAGTCAATATCCCTTTTGTGTAATTAACAAACTAATATACAAGTAAAAGCCTCCAGAGTGAGTGTTACAGGTACATTAAGAATCAAGGGTTTACATTCTAACACAGGACTGGGAGAGTGCCAGGCTAAAATGTGCTAGACAATGGAGTATGTTTCTTGGATCACTCAATCTTGTGTATGTTTTATTTCAAAATGATTTCTTATGTGTGTCTATTCTGTCTTTTTTCAAGTTTAAGCTGTTTTAAACAGTTTTTCATAATAAACTGCATTTTTGTAACTGAATATGGAATGCTCTTGAATAGGGTGCTTTCCTATCATAATGAGTTGTATCATTGCTACTTTCATCTAACAGGTTCTTTTTTCTTGTCTTCTTTTTTTTTTAACTGGAAATCCGATTTCCCAGGAGGACACTGGGAAAGATTGGTTATGAATGTTTACTATAAAGCTGCAAATAACATACTTCTGTAGTAAAATACTCATGTATTTCTCTTCAGTGTGAAATCACTTGGGCTTCTTGGAAATGTGGTTGCCTTGCCAGCTTTGTGCAGCCATCTTCTGGATCAAAGGATAGGTCACATTTCTTAAGCTTTTTTTTTTATTCATATTTCAGGACACTTCCTGAGCCATTTGAGAAACACTGACTTAGCTGTATTTTCTAAGTTTGGGAACAACAAATTCACTTCTCATCCCTTCCACTAAACTTTCTGGTTTAGAGTAGCTTAAGGGAGTCTGCTGTTGGTATGAAGTTACCTTCTCCAGTTTTTGTGGTTGGTTTTATCATGTTTCAGTGAAACTGAAAAAAATCAGTTGATTATGGTCTCTGATACTCATCACATCTTTCCCTGACTCAGGACAAAGGCAGCACTCTTTTCTGGATCCATTTAAAAAAAAATGCCATGTCTAAGTAAGAAAGAATAAAAGAACTGGTTTTATTCATAAACTCAATTTTATTTTTATTTTTTTTTTTTACATTCAGAGAACACCTGAATATATTGGAATATATTGCCAATTCAGGGATGTGATGCTGTTAATATGTAAAAGTCAACAGGGTATGAAAGTGAGATGCTCACATACATAGCTGCTCTTTCAGCAATACCATCTAAGAAGATGCCTCTATCTTTAGGACAGGCACGTTTCTTAAACTGTTCTTTGCAGAATGAACAGATAACAAACTTTAAGGTATGGTAGGTGGTTTATTCTTTATTGAACAACTATGAAGAATAGTGCTCTAAGACAACTATGAGGATTATCTAAATTGGTCCTAAGCGTGTGTGTAGATGTCACGTTTCAGCTTTCTTCTTGCATCTTAAACTGTACTTAAACAATCCTTAAGATAAAAAGGCTACAGTAAATGAGCTCACAGAGGGTGTATTGGGTTTCTTCAGCTAGCAGAGGCTAGAAAAGGAAATCCATGAGTTACGCTGTTGATTCTTCCCCTAAATGATGTTAGGAAGACTTAAGTGCAAAGAGAATACATTCCTGCAGGTTTTTTTCAATAATCGGCCAATCATAGAGGGTTTGCAGGCTACAACTCCATTTGTACCTGTCCAGGTTGCTCAAATAAAACTAGTGTTGAGGAGGGAGAAGACACAAGCTTCCTTCAATCCTATTTTCTGATCCTGATTATCTGATCTTAGTGCTAGCAATAGAGTCCTTATGTCATATCATACCAAGCATCATCTGATAGTACTTTAATTTAGGACTATGATCGTTCTTTATGACTCTGTTGCATGCAGCTTCCTCGGTTAAGTAACCCCAAGTCCAAACAAGACCTAGGAACAGATGGGCCAGCTCTCCTCTTTATTTAAGTCTAAATAGTAAGCCAACCTTTTGTCTCTTGTGGTGCTTCACTGAAGATACAGTTTTCCCTTCTAGCTTTCCCTAAATCACAGCAGCTGAATGACATATTATAGGTGAACACTGACCTTGACTTGCCACTGCAAACAAACGTTGCCTTGCATATCCCTTCTTATTTGACTAGTGCTTAATCCCATAGCATTTAAAGCATCTTCTCAGTTGAAATAAGATAGAGAAGTTTTGTCTTTTTTTTTCCTTGCATTTCCACAAAATAGGAATTGAACATGTATGTATTTCTGCACAATTGCATTTCTGAATTGCATTCACCTTGCTATTGGTTGGAACACATTTATGACTACATAGTTGTTCTCCCTGCCACAGAACATTATCACGTATTATTTGTCAAACCAGATACTTTAATCATTCAGAATAGAGCAATTCATACCCATGTTACATGAATCTCCATTTTAAATTCATATGACAGTGACATCTTACCTCACTCAAGAACGATGCTTTGTTGTACAGGTAATGGCAGATTCATGCCTGCCTTGGAGCGATCAGTATTTACAATCCTTCCCTCCTAAACTTGCTATGAACTTACTTGCTTCAAGAATAAGCATCTTGATTAATGCCATCTTATGACTTCTAAGCAGAAATAAGTCTTTATTTTCCCTGGACCTCAATACAAATACCTTACTAGCAGATAAATAGCTTTTTCCTCTTGCTTTATTGTTTTGTGTTCTGCCATGTATTTCTGCTGATAATTAGGTGCTTCTCTGAATTAGCTTTCACCGCTACAGTAGCTAATAGTGATAGTACCGCCACCACTGTTGACACTATCCTCAATCCTTTAAACCAAATAGGATAAGTAGGAAGAAGGGAAAGGTCATAATGTAGCGCTATGCCTAAGCCCATTACTAGCATTATTGCACCATCAGTGATATCTTTAAAAAGCAAGGCTTGCCAAGCAATGAGAGGAGGAATAACACTGTTAGCCAGGTTCAGCCAGTCTGGCTTGGCTGGGCTGTTTTCCGGGACAGCAAACCCCCACCTCATTCCTCCTAGGAAAGAGACAATGACAGCACCATACGTAATCTGAGCAAATGCCAGCTCGGGGTAGTAGGTCCCTTGGATGACCATTGATAGTGGCACAGAAACAAATGGAACTAGCCCTGCAAGGCTTAAGTAAAGGGCTGGTTTTGGAGAATCCTTTAGTGATTTCATGCTTTGTCGCAACAGGCCCAAGTCTTTGGTCTGAGATTCCTTGGGGGGCTTTTTCTTTAAGAGAGGGAGAGAGGTGTGAAAAGCCTGGAGCTTGATTGCATACACTGATGCTCTGTTGAGGCTCGGAGATCTTGAGAGGAGACAAACATCTCTCTGCAGACAGAGGCTGGCAGAAGAGCAAGTTGTCTTATTCTTTCCATGCAGTAGTAGTCTGGGACCAGCTAACTTCTGGAGCTGCAATTATAAAGCTTCTTCTGAACACCTTACAGTATAAGCTTACTGTCCTACAGTTAAAGTATCTATGAAATATTGTACTGAGTAGTTTTCCTGCTCAGATCACGTCACAGCTGCCCTTCCTCTTGGCTTGCAAATGTTTTTAACTTAACTGATGGAGCTGATACAGCTTTCACAAGCTAGCTGCCAAAGAGCAACTAGGCTCTTCATAGTGAAACAAGCAGACCCTACTGTGAAAGGTTTGTACATCCACCTATTCTTCCACCCACACAAGCATGCTTTAAGCATTTTTAAGTTGACACACATCAGGCCTTTTCAGAAAAGAATATGACATGACTACAGAAATAGGACAATGTCACCCCAGAAACTAGCTACTATCCCCTCACTACAATAATGATAATAGGAGAGAGAAGAAAAGGAATTTAGACACCAAAACTTTAAAAAAAAAAAAAAGTCAGCTTTGGCCCCAACTGCTCTAAAAAATAGGAATTTGCTCAGAAAAGCTGACTGTGATAAACATGTGGCTACTCCAACTTGTAAGTCACTTTTTTTTCCCCCATGCTCCAATCATACTTTATTTTAAAGAAAAATAGAGAGCAAAGAAGGCTTCAGAAACTTACTTTGAAGGGTGTGCGGAAGCAGCATCGTTGTATGAGATGAAACATACTTGCTTTATCAAGGCCCTAAAACAGAAAAACACAGGTGACGACCTGAAACTGATGAACAGCTGAGATCATACTATGTCCGGCTGGGGCACAGCCTGGACTTGTTCATCAGAAGTGAGTCTTATCGTTGTATATTTAAAAATCAATACTTTAGGTACTCTATCGTTATTTACCCACTGCAGGTATTTTGTTTCAGATTGCCTTCTATGAACTGAAGCGCTAAAGCTGTAGTGAGAGTTACAAGAACAATTTCTAGTTCAAGAACCGAGCATCGGGAAATAGGTGATGGCTCCCCGTTTGCGGGTTATCTCCTTTTCGTGGCACAAACGGCCGCACGCAGCGGATAAACGATCCGTTCCCGACACACACCGACCCGTAACCATGCAGGAGCGGAACCTCCTGCACCGCGCTCCCAAGCCGTAGGTGAGCTGCCCGCGGGGAGGACAGAAGCTGACGGGGACGGTAAGCGGGTCGCCGGCGGGCTGAACTCCCCCGTTGGAGGTCCCGCTGTGCCCAGGGGAGCGGGTGGCTCCGCCGGCCGCAGACCCCAGCAGCACCGGTCCGTCCGGGTTCCCGCGCCACCGGGAAGCGCTCCGGCGGCGCTCCGCCTCGGCAGTCCGGGAGGAAACGGGCGCTGCGCCTCTCGTTCCGCCGGGCGGGGAAGCGCCCGGGTGTGCGTGGCACCCGCCAAGGCAGAGAGCCCGGTACGTGCAGTGCTTGAGACGTGGGGCAGCGCAGTCAAAAAGCAGCTTGTCCCGCAGGGGAGGGAAAGCGGGCGTGAGGTCCGCGCCGGGCCGAGTGTGTGTCAGTACGCTGTCACTGCAGCACTGGGCTAGGGACGGGCCGACAGGCGCTCCCGTGCGGAGAAGCCGCTCACCGGGCCTGAGGCGGCAGCAGGGCCGGGGACAGCTCTGGGTACCGCGTGGCTCCTCCACGCGTGCGTTGAAGGCACCGCGTGAGGCACGGCCGCCGGAGCTGCGCCGACCCCGCACCTCTCTGCCCGCCGCCCCACACGCAGCCTCGCTCGCGTCCAGCCCGAGGGCTGCGGAAAGGCGCGGTGGGCTCGGGCGGACTACAAATCCCAGCCTGCCCCGCGGCATGGCGCCCGGCCGCTCGGAGCGGCGGGGTGGGCGCACG
>VXAA01006435.1:859652-908402 GCA_013399115.1 Anseranas semipalmata
GACTCCGCTGCCTGTGTTTTGATTGCGAGTTGGAAACGAAACTGGGTGAGCCGTGCCTCGCTGGGGGGGAGGCGGGGGGGGCTTCCTCGGGCCGTTCCTTTGCCTTTCTGTAAGGCTCGCGGCCGTTTTTTTCGGTGTCCCCCCCCCGGCGGGAGGGGGGAGGGGGGAACCCGGCAGTGACACGTGTGCTCCGGGCAGCCCAGCCCGTGTTTCCCCGGCCCGCCGCGAGCTCACGTCGGCTGGGAAACTCGTCAGGTGTCCCTTGCGATCTGTGCCCCTCGTGCGGGCGGCACAAGGAACCGACGCCTGGCGCCAGCGTGGGGGGGCTTCCTCGGCGTTCTCCGTCGTGGAAGTTATTTGCGTGTGGCTGGTGTGTTCTGTGTCCGGTTAGCCGCAGGTCTTGCATGCTTTAACGTAAACAGCTGTAGCTAGACGTGATCGGAAGAGCTGTGCTCGCACCTAGCTTTTCAAAGATGTGTTTAAGACTTCGAGTTGAGCTCGGTTTAATAACAAACCGTATTGGAACAACTTTAGAGTGGTTAGCGGCTGTCCTTACAAACTATGAGTTCTTAAACAGCTCTAGGTGAGCAGTCGCTATCGGAATCCTTGTAAGCGATGGTAGAGTCTTTTAAAAGCATTGCTTAAAAATCATTTTATATTAATATGACCAGGTAAGTCAGCATTTCCTTCCCAGCCCCCAAGGTATGCGTGACACAAGTGTTAGTAATGCTGATAATATTCTGGAAGGTTGGAAGTGCCTGAGTGAAGTATGTAAACAGCAGAGGGGGCGGGAGGCACGGAGGTGAGAAAACACCTGAGATAATTGAAGAGCCATTGCACATGAGTTTACTGCGGAGTCCCATTGCTTCTGTAAAAATCTTAGATGGTTATGAAAAAAGTTTATGCAAATGTTACTTCGTGAATGAACATGGGTGGTATTACAGCGGAAGGTTCCCTGCGCTCGTGCATTTGGAGAGTGGTGTTTCAAACTTCCAGTCTCTGACTCAGGAAGGAAACAGGTGTAGAGCCCTAGAAAGAGGAAATAAAACTACCAAATTTAGGAAGAGTAGTTTTTCCTTTCACGTTATTTCAGATCATTTCTAGAGAAAACTACCATAAGAGAACTTTTTAAAGTTTTGTGTTTAGAATAGAAAAGCTTTAGGTGATACTTTCTTCATTTTTTTTATAGCTGTTTGTAAGGAAGCACAGCCTCTGCATATTTTATACATTTGGTTTGTAGTCTTAATCCTATATGACACAGAAGTTTCCACTGCAGATATTATACTAGGACTTGAAGTGAAAATATGCAGGGAACAGATGGCATTTAAAAAAAAAAAAAATCCCCTTTTTCCTGCAAATGTCTCTGAAACGAGGAGCAGAATGCAGATGTGATATATATCACAAACTAAGAGTGAGTGCACACTTTCTGAATTACTAGGAAAAATAAGTTACTTTGGGAACATTTTTGCAAGTTACGGTCACCTTGTCTCACAGACATGAGTGCTTTGTACTTGGTGTTAGTGCCTACTGACATTCACGTTTTAAACTAGGAAATTACTAAAGAAAAATAATCTTCACTAGCTTTTGCATAAAATGTCAAAAATATTTCAAGAGCTGTAGATTTCTTTTTAATAGAGGGGAAATACTGTGGTTGGATCTGTGAATTTCCTCAGGAGTATGGGATGTCAGATAGTGAAATTCTTGTCTTCACTAAAGACAAAACTTTATTGAACAAAAACTTTATTGGATCAAGAGTTAGAAGTTGCTTTTTTAATTTCTGTGATACAGGATGTTTGAAGTTAGCTTTGTAGCTGCTGAATTGGTTTGGTCGTGAAGAGTACTTCAGGGCATGCTTTATCCATTTGCCTGAACAGATTGGAAAAGAGCTGGTTATGTCAAGCAGAGCTACAATATAAAGCACCGCTCTTCAACAAAATGCTGCTCGTTCTTGCATGGATACAGCTTTTTCTCGTGGCTTTGTAAAAACACAAACATGGGATGATTGTTGCTATAACATATACAGAGCAAGGTCACAGTTACTGAATTTTGCAGTTGGTGAGGCAATCTGTATAGCAGGGAGTTTCTTTGGGATTTTTTTTTTTAATTTTCTGTTAACTCATTTGGAATTAACTGCTTTCTTGATGAGGCAGGGGTGGTTTGGAATTTGTTCTGCTAACAGCAGTGTAAGTAGCTGTTCCAGTGTCACTTCTGTAGCGACCAGGATACCAGTGAAGTAGTATGTGTCTTTCGTTTGCGTAAGAGTAATGGAAGCGCAGGTTCTCTTTACTTGTCAGCTTTGATGAAAGGCAGTGAAGTTGGCAGAAACATGGTTCTGCTTAGAATACTTCATGTTTAGCTCGTGTTCTGTAAGGTAGTATGTTCCTGTGAAAAGGTGCCAAACTTTAATGAGTTATTGTATGGTCAGAAGATAAATTTACATTTTTTGGAATGGATTTAGATAGAGACTGATAGTGGCTGAGTACCCACCATCCCATGCATGTATGTGCAAACACTGTGCAGACCTAAAAACTCTAGGTTGAGTTGAAGCCAGTAGCACGTCAGTGAGTGGGAAGGGAAGCCTATCAGTTAAATTAATAGTATATGTATTAGCAATCAGACTGTTGTACTCTGAATTGGAATTTCTTGATTAAAGTGTGCTTAACTTTTTTCAGTTCTTGCCTTCTCTAGCTGGGCCTCAAATGTGTCTGGCAAAGAGAAGAATTTTAATACTTTATACTTCTTAGACCTTTCTGTAATTAAGCAGCAAAAAGACTTTGTAAAGTGTTGGTGTACGCAGTTCCCTAAAATGACTAATCTGAAATAGTTGCACTCCCAAGGTCTGGCTTAACAAAAATCCTTTGAACCGGTGCATCCAGACATAACTGAGGTTTATACAGTGAGTGATGATCAAAACCAATTGTTTTGCAGCATATGGCCCTGTGACTCTGGGACTGTTGTACACTAGAGAGCTCACCAGGAGCCACTGAAGTTCTAGGACTTGGGGTCGTTCTGGCACGTTGCCAGCGTATTTTTCTTTCATTCTTTTTTTTTTTTTTTGGTTCCCTCCTTGAATCTTTGTGATCTGTTCCAGTTTGGTATTTTTATAGCCTTATCCTTCCCCTTGAAAGGAGCATCACAGCTTTATGGTGTGATGTTAGTGGCTCTTAATAAGCAAAGGTGTGTGTACATAGTGTGTGTTTATAATGTCGTCTAGATTAATGTCCTTGGTTTTAGGAATCCTCTTTTTCAAACACAGGGAGAAGTGAAGTATTTTAAATGAATTTCCCATGGAGCAGTTTTATCTTCAGCATCTGTTTTATGTTCAGGTAGATAGTGTCAGGGGAGGGTAATGGTATGGCCAAGAATGCTTGACAGTGGGGACAGAGGCTTAGTGTGGCATGGGCTGTGTTCCTGGATGTCTCTGTGACCCTCATAGCATAGTTGCAGCATACAGAGCATGTGACAATGACCATTGTGCTCGGGAACTTTGTCATCATTAGTTTGTGATGAACAACTCCTGTGTAAATAAAGGAACGAGTCTGTCATGGAGGTATATGGTGTTACTTTGGGCACAGAGATTATCAGTAAGCACAGAGTTGCTGGTGAGCTTATGGTAAAGCTTACAACAGGTCTCCAGCCTTTCCGCAGAACGGAGTGTTTTGCCATTGTGTTGCAATGCACCATCCATCATCAAGGGATTAATCAGTATTCACATGAGGTGGTCTGAAAAGACCTTTGATGCTAATCTTTAAAAACTCGGTGGGGGAACTGTCGTACCCTGCAAATGTTGAATATGTTCTGATCTTGACTTTTTGTTCTGGAAAACTCTTTCCTCTGCTTTGAACTCAATTTAAGTAGAGAAACAGGTTAAAGATGACTTAAAATGTCTTCAGGTTGGCTGGGCCTTATGGAGCGTATCCTACAGGATTTAGGGAACTGAGAGCCTGTGGGGATGGGAAAAGTTCCAGAGTTCTGAGAAGAGGTGAGGAGCACGTCCACTCACAACACTTAGAAAAAGGCAGGACTTGGGTATGTTCAACTTACCCTCGTCACAGAGGGACAAATGAAGAGCATTCACATCAGGGAGTCTCTCCTGGGTCGCGTACTGTTTGGTGTTTTCACGTTCTGTGTTGAAATAATATTCTTACTAAACAGATTGTATGATCTTGACATACTCAAGAAATGGTCTGAAATCAATACAATGGATTTTAGTGTAGATGGGGTTCAAATTAGTGTTTAGGAACATTACCTTACACAGACAATTCACAGCTGGCTAGGCAGCAGTTCTGTAAGAGAGTATCTAGGGGTTGTAGTGGTTCCTAAATTATCATGAATCAGCAGCATCACTGTCATGAAAATTCACTTGTCATACTGGAATATGTATAAGTGTTGTAAATAAGGTGATGAAGCAGTTTTTCCATTCTGCTGAGGAGTGGTAGGTCTCCAGCAGAAAGTGGCTTGTTCAGTTCGTGATACTGTCGTGCTTCGAGAAAGTTATGGCTTGGTAAAAAGGCCTGTACAGGAGAGGACAAGGTCTGAAAAGAGAACCCTTGAGTGAGGATTGAAAAATTAGATTGTTTAGTTCTGCAGTGGTTTTGTACAACTGGTGTTTCATCAGACGTCAGCAGGTAACCTATAAAACAGCTTAAAGCTACCTGCAGGTGTAAGTGGGAGCCAGCTCTGACGTCCTGTTGTTGTCTGCAAGCTGTCAGGCTCGGTAGGTGGGTCACATTAGTTTTTCTCATTATCAGTACTTTGAACTTAAAAGCTTGTAGTTTCAGCAATAAAATTGGAGTGGTTGTGGCATTGTATGTTTGTTTTTGAAAAACATGGCTATATTCAATCCCAGAATATGCTGTTACATTCTTTTTCTGCTGCCAATGAGTGCTAGGATATGGGGTGGTCTGTGGGACTTTCCCTCCTTCCCCTAAAAAAAAACACTATTAGGATCGCCCTTCCGTCAGGGAACAATGAAGTACTGACCTGGAGAGAGATGTCTTCAAAGGCAGCTGCAGAGAGAGGTTAGTCAGCTCGCCCTATCAGCAGTGAATAGAACAAGTAGTTATGGGTTGAAATGGCAACTGGAGATATGTAGGTTAGGCATTAGGTGCAGGGACGGGCTTTCAAAGCATAAGAATAACCAAAACAGATTGTAGACTGCTGGTATGGTAATCTTTTATGATTTACAGCTCCCAAAAAATATTCCAGTGGAGGCATGAATACCTGCATAATGAATTTGGTCCACTGATAACAGACTTGTTTTTCTGATACTTTTCGAGACATTTTAGGATTAATTTTTGGACCTCTGCAGCCTGAAGATGACTGTAGAATTCTTTTAGGGGACGTTGCTTAATTTATTTTCAAAGACATCTGATGGGAGAGGGTAGAACTAAGGTCTTTTAAATCTCAGGAGAAGGGGATGATCTATGAAACCTCTCAAGGTTCTTTTCCAGATGTTTTCCTAGTATTCCCTAGTTTATTGTAGGACACTAGGATAGAAGAATGACATTGTTTAACTCTTGACTTGCACGCTGTACCTGCAGAATAACAAGACAAATTCTCTGCAATATCTAAAGACAAAGCTCAAACCAATTGGACAATATGTTGTCCATAACTCCTTGGTTTATTTTGCTGAACGTCTCTCAGAGCTTCGCTGACTAGATCACAGAGCTCCAGCAAAACACTGTGAACATCCAGAGGATATATCTGCCAGCTGCAGCAAATCATCGCATCACAAGGTTAGGGATCGCTTGTTCCTCTTTTTGTTTTTGAGGCCTAGACCAAACAAATGGAATATTTATTCGTGCAGTTTATTTTAGATGTGTAGGACTTGTTTTAAACTGGATTGCCTTCAATGACACTTCTGCGTCGATGTTTGATAATACTTTCTTTATTAGAGAAAGTGCTGAAAATGTTAAGCTAGTAAAAGGAAAATCATAGCAGAGTGTAAACCTTACAAACTGTAATGCAGGTGTTGTACACATGCTGAGAAGTGCTGAGCGAACATGTCTGTGTCATGTCGTAGTCACAGATGAATAAATACTGAGTTTCTTCATATTGTCCTGGACTCGAGGTAAAATAGTTTGGAAATAATCCAAGTGGAGGGAGGCGTAGAGATATTATGATTAGTCCCACAGTCTTGGGCAGGAAGTAACTATAGCTGGAATGTACTGCCCTTCCCTGTGGGTAGTACTGGTCTTGTAGGGCTGGGGTAATGGTATTGAGGGGAAGGATTGCTATAATATTTTTAGGAGAATGGTCTTTTACTTCTGGATGTCTTTCTCTGTTCGTTTCATTGGCTCTCAATTTTATTGTTGTTTTCTCTTTGCAAGTGACATGCCTTCTTTTCTTATCCTTCATCTGGAATGCAGATCATACTTCTCTGTACTAGATGCATAGTCTGTCTTGCCTTGACACAAATATTTGATATAGTCTGGTTGTATTTAATGATCTTTAACAAAGGAAATATGTTTTTCTCAGCTCCAAACTGAATATATTTAAATGTAAATGTGCTGTAGTAGTAATAATAACACTGGTAAAATACTGGTTTGTAAAAACCCGTAGTGGGAAACATCCATCCCATTTTTTTAAGGTACTGGAGAACTTCTTGTTTCATTTCTGCTTACAATCTACATCTCCAGAAGACAGGTAGGCAGGAGGTATGTAGTATGCAGCAGGGATAAGCCAGTAATTACATATTTGCAATTCTTTCCTTATGATGGGGAACATTATCCTGGTGTATGGTACTAAGAGGTAGAAGCGTCCTTGTTCATGAAGGCTTTGGGCAGGCCATACAGATGTGCTGTTCATTGCTATTTCACTCAATCTGTTGTGAGGTTTTGGTGAGAATGGTGGTACCTTTAGAGGCAGCCATGCAAGGTGTTGGGCTTTGTAAGGTTCAGGGCAGAGTAGAGCCCTGTCTTGACCTCAGATGCTTTCCAAAGGTCTGTAGATCAAAGTGCACTGCAAAATAGGGTTTTGATTCCCTTCTCTTGAAGAGCTAAATAGACCTCTAGATTTGATTAAAATTAGCAGAATACCGTCTCCAGGTTTTAAAATACCTCACTTCACAAAGTGCTAAAACTGGTGGAAAGTTCAGAACATTGTTCACATTTAAAGCCTAACACTCTTCAAATTATGGGGGGTGGGTGTTATTTTTTTATCAGTAGTGTCAATGTATGCACTTGTTTAATAGAGGTGTATGCACTGCCTGGCACCCCACTCCTTGCAGCAGGGGCCAGCAGTGAGCAGGTTTCAATATTTCAGGTAAATACTACAGTTCTCTAACATAAACAGTACTAAAGACTGCTAAAGGGACCTCGAAAGGAAGCAGAACCTTAAGTGGCACAGGAGAGGTCCATAATGACAGTATTGGCAGTGACTGTCAGGTGTAAAAGCTCCAGAAATAATTGTTTGTAGGCATAGTATCTAGAAAGTCTGTGCTGTCCCATTCTGTGCTTATAAGATGTTGAGCCTTCTAGTTTTTACGTGTGTAAAATAGTGCTGTCTTTGTACTGGGAGTAAACTCTTCAAAACCCGCTGCAATGATTCAGTTGCAAATGTCAGGCTGCAAGTTCACACTTGCTCGCTGAGGTTCTGAGCCTTATTGTCTTACAGGCTATTGTAAAGGTTCCCCAGAAACAGTCTTTTCCAAAATGTGCTTTGGGCTTTTGTGCTAAATACAAGTTGCTTTCACAGATGAGCTTGCAGGCTTTGGGGTCTGTGGTCCCCTTGGTGCAGCCAATACTGGTGACCTGGTGCTAGCCTTGCTACCACTTGCTTGGTGTGGAACACCAGGCATCAGTCGGTAGCATTGCTAAAGCTGAGATTTTTGTCAATGCTGTTTTCTTATTTGATGGAGAATCTTTCTTTTGTTGCAATCTTAGAAGTCGCTGTTCTCTGAGGTTTAGTTATGTTCCTCTTGTATTTCCTTGTCTTCAACTGCTGTTAAGAAAGAAAGAAATTGTCTCCTTTCACCAGGCCTCGCTGTGTTCTAAACGTCTGCAAATACTCACAAGACCAGGCTGTTAAAGGCGGTGTAAGGTATGTGGTTGGATGGATGGATGCATGCATGTGAGAGGCTTTGAAGGAGGTAGGATTTGGTCAGCGTGACCTTAGAGAAGTGGGAAGCGAGCAGGTAAATGGAGAGGTTGTTTGTGAAGCGGCGCTGTAGGAGACACCAGCGGGAGGACTGTCAGTACAGCAGAGGGTTTTAAGGTATGGATGTGTCCATATGGACCTTTCTTAACCTGTTTTCACTTCATTGAAGTTAGACATCTGATTTGCAGAAGTGGTCAGATACATAACAGTTAATGATTTTCCCCCACCCCCTACCTGTTCCTCTGGAAAAACTTTTGCATGGCCAAGCTTCTGGCGTGTTTTCATCCTGGAATGTATACATTGCAGCGTTGTTTCTAGAACACAAAACAGTTTTGATGATTCTGCAGGATGCATTAATTTGCTTTAAACTTGAAAAATGAGGTGTTAATCTTTCAGTAACCATTTTCACAAAAACTTTTCATATCTGCATGTACTTGTGAAGATTTTTTTGATACATGATTAACATTTTAATTCACCATTTAGTGTTTTAATGGGCTCATATTTCCATAGTTCTATAAAATCCAGTGTGAGTGATGCTGTGTGTTTTTAGACGTTAGATTTTTTCAGCAGCCAGATACAATGCAAACAACATTTTTCACAGTATATTTAATTACTTTAACTGTTGTTTGTATTTGAGTCACCTTTTGGGGGTGACTCAAAAGCTATGTGATATAGCAGAGACAAGTACCAGTGGCAGATCGGTATTATAGTAACTGGCCCATATTCCTCAGGCTTGTGAGCACTACCAGTTGTACGTGTCATTCTGGAACGTCCACATTTGTCCTCTCAAAACGCAGCCGTATTTCAGTAGTGAGACAGACTGAAGGTGTGTCTAGACAATTGTATTAATGGATGCTGAAAGCAAAATAAAAGAAAGTTTGTTTTGCAGATACTTTATGTAGGTGAACCTGCCATTATCTGCAAATAAATGATCTCAGCTTGGGAAGACTTAGCTCAACAGTTGTTATGACAACTATTGAACTAGGAATGCTGCAATTGTGTCTTTTATAGTAAGGCCTAATAATATATGCAAGGTTGAAGCAAGATTTAGATTTACATTATTTTAAAAAGGCTATGTCACAAATACGATTATCTTATTCAATAAAATGTTTCTAATAATACCAAGCCACGTTCTGTTTTTCTGCAGAGAACATGAGAATGAAATTTCATGTTTTTTTGATATCCTTAAGGGAATCAGAAGCATGCTTTTGATTCCTCCTAGGTTGGGCTGCAGGCTGTGACTTGCTATTTCTGTGAATGTACTGGATGAATCAAAATTTGTTAGAGATAATACTCTGGTGAAAACATAGAGTATTAATTGTTTATCATAAACTAACATACACCTGTTAAATGACACTCTACTCTGAAGAGCAGCAAAGTATAAAGATCTGTTGTGTATGTTCAGGCATATCTGCTTGATTTAAAAACTTTAGAAGAGCTGCACAGAAAGAAAACTGATGAGGGAAGTAAATTCTGTTCTGCCTTATGCATCCATTAGATTGTTCACTAATTTTTCTGAATGCTTTTGCAACCCAGCTGACGTGATCTTTAGGAATATTGCTGAAATCCCAGTTGAGTTTATGAAGATGGCCAGTTGGAAAAACAAATCTTTACTTTTAAGTAAACACATTCTGTTTGGAGAAATACATAGAAAATGCAGTGAAGTGAATTGAAATTGTGGCAGGGACAGACAGATATTGTCTATCTGACCTTTTATAGTGCTGTTTGCTGGACTGATAAATGTATAATGAAAGGTAAACGTTTATTTTTACCCTGTTTTTTTCAGTAGAGGCACCAAGACTTTCGTTCGCTGTTGCAGGAGAGGAGAAACGGAATTAGGGGCTGTGATTAATAGGATTCTGTGTAGACAACAGAGTTGAAGGGACTTGAGGAGGTTTGCAAGGAACACTGAGACAGAAAAAGCATCCAGTAAAACCTGTCTGTTTTGGAAATGTGTGCTGAAACATTTAATGTGAGCAAAGGTTGGAAGCACTGATTCTGGGTATCCCCGTTGAGAGGGCGCGCGGCACAGCAGGCAGCCTTGTGTCTGTTCAGCAACACGGGGCAGCTCTTGCTTCCCGCTGGGCTATTACAGCTTCTGTGGGCCCAGGTAGGAGGTGGAGGAGGATCAGGCTGATCTGTGCGTTTTCTTAGGACTTTAGAAACATCTTCCACCATTTCTGGTTAGCTTTAGCTTTTTTCTCTTATGTTCTGGTTGGTATAGGTTGTGGCGTATTGAATGCCTCCTTGGTTTGTACTATCAGGTACATGTGGAAAGTTCAGCTTCAGAATCAAAGCTGTAGAAACTCTCTGGTACAGAGCTTAACTCTGGTCGCACCTGTGTTAGGAGTAGAAGTGGAAGTTAACAGAAGGATTAAAACAACTGGACAACTGTAATGAACTGTAACACAGCAAGAACACCTTATGAATGGTGTATTAGAGGATGTTTTTTGACCTGAACTATGTATGTTTCCTTACCTTAATCTTTGTCTTTTAAACTCAATATGCCTGTATGTTCCTTCCATTTTCATGTTAAGTTTCTAATATATATTTAGACAAATACACAGTGAAATTTCATTATATAAAAAAGCATCTGACACCTTTCACTTGTTTCCGACTCCAGTGGTAGAAGTACTTTTGTAGCAATAAAACTTGGGAAAAGAAAAAGGAAAAAATAGTTGAAACATTTTTAATGCAACATGTGAAAATTGAACATTTAAATGACTTTTAAAACGATTAATTAAAATTGTTAACAAGTGGAAGCCAAGTGCTAATACAGAATTAATTTTTTTGTGTACTTATATTACTTGTCAAAAAATTCTGCCTTTCAATCAATGAAATCATATTTTGGGGTGGTTGACAGGCAACCTTTTTTCTTCACCAAAGCTCATTACAGCAGATTTAATTGTTCTGGAAAAAGGTATGGCTTTATAGAGTGTCTCATTTAGTGATATTATCTTCTCGTTTTCTGATTTATATTTCCAGAAATAATTCAAACTTGAACACCGAGAGAGAGAATGAGAATGGATTAAATTTGCATTGACAAGCACTTTCGTTTGATTTCTTTGCCTGGAACTGGGAGTGGCTACTGGGATGATCTTTGGCCTTGCTCTTTTCCATAGTGAAGCAGTTAAAGACCAGATTGGCTGAACCGTAAATGCAGTATGGGAAGGTTTGGGGACTTAGCCTTCAGGACACATGTGTTTGTTCCACACAGGTGTTCATGTGCGTGATCAGAGAGGCAGGCCTACATGTACATTGAGGAATCTCTTTGCTCCGTTCATTACCAAGTAGTTGGCAAAGGTCATTTCAGTTCTGCCTGGTAATCAAAAAGGGAATGTTAGATATTAGGAAGAAAGGATAAAAAATGCAGAATTTTGCCCCTTAACTTAAACTTATCGTGCTCCAAGATTTTGAACATTTTGTACAGTTCTGGTGACCTTAAATCTAAAAGATATGTTAAAGGCTAGTAAGGATAATTAGAGTTGTTCAGAAAGCTTCCACAAGTAGACTGACTTAGCTTGATGACTTGATGAATATATATATCATACATAAAATCACGAGTATCGTGAAAAAGTGAATAGAGTGTGGTCAGGCACTTTGGTAACACAAGAGAACATCCGACTGAGCTGAGGCTGACGTTTTTGTCACCCCCCAGTGACATTTACACAAAGCACAAGTAGGCTCTGCCCCCTCGTTTGGGAGACAAAAATGTATAAATGTGTTTAAAAAAGAAAGCAATTCAACAACTTTGCACAGAAGTACTGACTGATAATAAACTATAATACAAACTCTGGCTTAAAATTCTGCAGAACTGAGTATGCTGGGACCTCTGCTACTCATGCTTGTTCTTGCACTTTTTTTTTCTTAAGAATTTACTGTAAGTTGCTATCAGAGAAGGTTATTGGTAGATTTTTGGGTTTGCCCATTATAATTTTGTGGTATTGCTGTTGTCAGTAGTGTGGTAGGTTATGAAAGTGATCTCTTGGTAGGCTGAAGGAGTAACGTTGGCGAGGATTCAGTGCGTGTGAGGAGGCTGTAACATCTAGCATGTGGGCTAATCCTGCAGACCAGAGTGTTTCGGTGGTATTATTTACAGCAATTCATCCAACAGCGAGATCTTGTTTTAACAAAAAGAAAGCACTGCATTTTAATGTCACGTCCCTTTTTGTGATGGTCCGTGCAAAGGAAGAGGCTGGCTGAAGAGCAGTTGGTGTCCGTTGGAACAAGGAGCCATCTGCAGGCCGTTACCGGCATACAGCCGGCAGTACGTCGCTCGTGCCAGAAGACCCAGCTTTGGAAGGGCTCAGGACACGACTTTGAAGTTCCTATTAGAAGCGTGTCTTCCATATGCCACTTGAAGAGAAATGGGTAGAGATTAATTTAAGCATCTTGCTTGAATTGCAGATTTTTCTTAAGCCTTCCATTAACTGCGACACCCACAAGTGAGAGTGTTTCAGAGTAAAAGTTACAGAAGCGTCAAAATACTTGATTAGGGGGTTGAGAAGATGTGGAGGTCATTCCTTTAACACTTGTAAAGTTTTCTGATTCAGCAGTGCCTGGTTTATGGGAACTGTGAAAGCATGAGGTTTGTAAATGTCGACAGCAGTCCCAAGTGTCACGTCTATGAGTTGCACCAGACTATATGTGCATGTTAGATGTTGATCCTTAATGAACTGCACTGATCACTGATAATCCCAATGATATCAAAATAGCAGGTTAAGAGACCTGAATCTTCTACACTGGTGGTTGGAATTTTGTATGGAGTTTCACCCTGGTTTTGACTGTGCTGAGATATAAAAACACAAGTTCTGCTAACTGCTGATACGCTTTCCTTTTCTATTTCTGAAAATTACCGGAAACCTTTTCATGAAGGGGAACCTGGGTATCGTACTTCTGTGGTGTTTTTATTTTTGTTGTGTACTCTGACCTAGTTCCTACTTCAAAATTACAGTTCTGTGGTGATCATTTGTTTAGGTACCTTTAAATGCAGGAACGGTTCCGTGTGGGTTTTGCTCTGTTTTGGTCCGTCTTTCAGCTCAGTGTGAATCATTCCTGAGGTTTGTTAAATCAGCATCTTAAATGATATGACTTGCCTCTGTCAATAGTTTGACAGGGCTTAATTGCTATGCAGTTTGTTCTGAAAAGCATATTTATTCAGAGGGTGAAGTAATTAATCTTATTTAAATATATTCAACTCTGCATTCACTGTGTCCCTGTTTTCTTCCACTTACTACTGAAATGTTTGATAGCAGCCTCAGAAGGTCACGTCTGAAGGAGTTCTGGACCTGTGCTGAGTTCAGCACAGTAGGAAAATCATTTTGTCTGCAGCAGGTGTTCCACACATCCCCATACATGCTGAAAAATTACCCGTTAATGTAAAAACAGTTCTTGATAGGTTAGCGCTTTCGTTGCTTGCAGTGTTGTGACACTTACTAGCTTGTGGTACCGAATGTGGTGCTCAGAAAGCTTCCAGGTCAGTATTCTGTATGGCCCTACCCTCGATGTTCTTTCTTCATCTTTGCCAGTACTTTGTAGAGGTTGGGAGGCTTCTTGTTGCTACTGTACTTCTGGAAACGTGGTCATGGCTCACATCTTCAGGGCAAAAACCTTCCCCTTTTCCAAACTCCTACGCAACAGTAACATCTATTTCCAGAAAGAATAAATGATATGAGAATGAGGAGGTTTATTAAAAGGAATCACCCTTTTAAAAAGGGTGAGGTTAAGGGTGATGATTCTTACAGCATCACCTGTGTGTGTTTATTTTGAGCTTCTATCAAAACAGCCTTAGACTTGCACAAAAAAAGGCATGCTTAGCAGGGTAAAGAGTGGCATAACGAGTGCAACGAAAACCAAAATTGTTCAAAGAATGGAACCATATCCAAACAAGGAAAACAAACTCCGACAAGTCAAATATAAAAACATAATAAGGCATGCCTGAAGGGATCCTGAGATATAGCTGACGGCATAAAAACAGTAATAGAACTTTTCAGATGTTTCAGGAGCAGTATGCCTATCAGTTTGCTGCTGGTTAGGTAAGATGGTTGAAGGATAAAGAGGCCATAGCAGGAAAAATATATTTTTTTGGTGGTGGTGGTATTTTCTGTGGAGCAGTTCATGGAATTTCCCAGTCTGGAGGCTCTTCTTACAAAGAAGTTGAATTGCCTCAAAGTGATGTTTAGAGATTCAGGATAATCAATAAAATCAATAGTAAAAAAAAAAAAAAAAAATTGCTGGTGCCATATGGCATTCGTTAAAGAATATGAAAGGAACTTGGATACCAAATTGCAGAATGACTGGTGTCGGGCTTGGTGGCAGAGGAGTGGGAGATTGTAAACATGCCCCTTGCTTTTGAAAAATGGAAACCAAAGGTATGGGTTTGAGACAAGCTGTTCTACTTGGGGCAGAGATTGGGGTTGTTGTGGAACCCCTCTGTAAAAGTGTCACATCGTTGTTCAGTTCGATTAAACAGTGTTAAAAATTAATAAGAAAGGAACAAAGCTTGAACTGTTGTGGTGTTTTCTGTTAGAAGTCTGCAGTCTGCCCATATCTTGAACTTTGCATAAAAGCCTACCATCGCAAAAGGATTGAGTTCAAAGGTGTGGAGAACGACGACAGGGATTAGTTCGATGACAGAATAGCATCTGTTCAAGGGAGCAAGAGTAGGCTAGCTTTTCAGCTTTGGGAAGGGAATGACTGACAGGGGACATCATTTTATTGTGTGTGACACGGAGAACGTGAATCGGACCTGAATATCCTTTAGTCCTTTAGTCCTGCTATTTAGAAGGAGGCTAGATGGATCTCTAGTCTTCTCCAAGACATCCATTCTTCACATTCTTTACAGATGTCAGTTTTGCTTCTTCAGACTTTCTAGTAAGCCATTGTTATAAATAAAAGGGATGATTTTTATTAAATAATTTGATAGTTTGTGAGACTTACTTTGAGTTTGTGGACCAAGGTTTCCTACCCTGTCTTAGCAGTTCAGCGTCCTCTTGAGGCATCCAGGACAGAAAGAGTATGGGTAAAGGGATTTAACTTCTAGATTATTTAGTTTTAGATGATTAGATGATTTCAGTTTTGGTTGTGATTGGAGATCAAAAAATAGCTGTTGGCGCTAGCACTACAGTTGCTCTATTTCTCCTTCTTTTCCTCTCTCTAGTCATACTTTGTCAAGTTTCTGCTACTTGTGTTGATGGGGTTTTGTTTTGTTTTTTTATAGTGACTACAGTTCCTGTCTCACCTCTTTGATGGAAGAGGACTATGACCCAGAAGTGAACTCTCCACTGTAGAACAAAAAGCTCTTGTGGAATAATTTGTTTCCTTTTAAAAGCAGCACCCAGTCTACAAAAAATAGAGTAGAAGAGATGATTTTTTGACCTGGCATTTTTCTGTTCATGTAACCTATGTTTCAGCATGTAAATGGTGAAAAACGGAGATATAAACATTTGTGCCTGCTTTTGAGCTTTACATCAAGTAGCGCTTAGTTCTGTGGAGCATTAACCAAGCTACGTGAAGTCCAGAGTATATCCTAACATTCATTTTTTAAAAAGAAAAAAAAAAAACTATAGCTTTTTTTAGCAAATTTATCTGATAAAAATGAAGTTTATCTTTTAGGAGCACTTGGTCAGATGCTTCTTGTTTAGATCTCAGCATTTGGGGCAAACGTTTTTACATAACGTGGTCCTTTTTCTAGAGTGTTCAGGCTGGTCTGCTGCAGACCATGAACTATCCAGCAGACTTGGGTGTATCTGTTCAGTATTAATGATGGTGTTGTTCTGAATGTTGTCATACAGACTTGACAAACCTTTTTCTAATGTAAAGGCTGACTTCTGTAGTACCACGACTAGAGGTTATTTAATGAGGTGAACGTGGTCGTGGCTTTTTTAATACAAATTACCTTCTTAGGTATTTTTTTGTAGTGAGAGTGCAAAAAGAGGTTAAAATGAGCAGCTGAGGGAGTGAAGGGCACAGTTGGCACGAAGTGCGGCCTCTCGTGCTCCGCTTTGAGACGCACTATTGCCTCAAGGCTGGCCTTACAGTATACTGGAGAAGAAAGGAACCAGGAGGTCGGTGAAGCACAGAGAAGAGCGAGGACATTGGACTGCAGAGGCCAAACTCTGGGTAAGTGATCATATGTACTTTTTTTCTTTGCTTATACAGTATTGACTTGGTCATGGCTGAATTGAAGTTGAAAAAATAAAGCAAAATGGTAAGCTGAAGAACCTTCCACAAGAAGGCAGAATTCCATTATACAGAGTAGTAATGGAATTCTTACCGTTTTCAGTAGTGGAAATTGCTATGACAAGTTGTAAAGAACAATTCAGTTTCACATTCCTCAGTGAGACACACATGCTGGTCTTTGGTTGAACTTCCATTAAGATACAGATCTTTCAGCTGGCTTGTGTCCTGTTCCTAACCAGTTGGTTTCTTAGCTATGAAAGCAGTTTCAGCATGGGATGTTCTCTGGTGTGTGGAAGCTGGTAAATTGGGATACAATTTTAAGTTGGGGGGTGCAGGAGTTGGTATATGGTTGTCTTTCAGATCTCTGATCTGCTCTCAGAGTCTCTAACATCATCATGGGTTTGGTCATATTTAATTTACAAGCTCTGGAATAAAATATGCAGTGATCACTCCTTTGTAGACTGAGACAAAGAGGGATGAAGGAATGTACCTCAAATTCTGGCATGTCTTGGTTTTATAGATCGGTGCATTGTGTGGCTTATGTATGCTGTTTGTTCTGTTTTCTTCGATCTCCAGGCCTATCCTGTCGTGAATTTCATAGGTGTGATTTAGAATGGAGTTGTAAACAGGAAGTAACTGGGAATGTTTGAGTTCTTACCTGTTTGGTCAGAGGAACAAAGTCAGCAGGGGAAAAAAAAAAAGTTCAAGTGCAATAT
The DNA here is from genome assembly GCA_013399115.1 of Anseranas semipalmata. Classification (NCBI taxonomy): domain Eukaryota; kingdom Metazoa; phylum Chordata; class Aves; order Anseriformes; family Anseranatidae; genus Anseranas; species Anseranas semipalmata. The sequence continues at coordinate 876,650 of VXAA01006435.1, forward strand.
GAAAAACTACAGTGCTTTTCCCTTCCTGATAATATAGACCAGGCTTTGGGAAATAAATTGTATGATTATTTCAGTTTGGAAAAGATGAGTCAGGGAATGTTCTTCTCATTTGCAGATCCTGGCCATGAGGTTTGATACCTCATTTTATTGAAGGGAGACACTGGACCTAAATGGCGCAGCATGACTTTGTTCCTGCCTGGCTTAACTTCTCAACACCACAGTCAACCAAGGTAACTTTAATAAAGATCACCTGCTCTTACAGCTATGACAATGAGGGGAAAAAAAGGGTAAAAAATTGCCCCAGTGTTTTGTTGAACTTCAAATATTTCATTTTAACTTTTGTGTTTTTAAGGAAGGCTTTTGGAAACACAAAGGTGAAAATCATTTTTGTTGTTTTTGTTTCAACAAATTTATCCCTTTTATTTCAGAGGAGGAAAGATCCTTTGAATTCAGACATGGAAGTAGTTCACTGTCTTTATGCTGAGACTTGAGTGGAATTCCAAGTAGAAAATTATTAAAGAAGTGCCCCCTAATCTGTGGGGGTCAAGACTTGAGCTGCCACTTACAACTCAGGATATAATTCTTTGGTTTTGATTTATGAAGATAATCTGGTCCTTGCTGTGTAGTAGATTGATAAGCCCTTGGGTTCTAACTCCAAATTCAGAAATACTCATTACTTTTAAAATGAAGGCACCTTCTTTCTAAAACTGGTTCCAGAAGAAGCTTAGCTTGACCCAGGAAGTCTGTTTTAGGACTTAAACAACTTGCATTACTTGTGCAGGGCAGTGGTGAAAAATATTTTAATGGCAAACCAGATCATGATGGACAACATTCAGTGAGAATGCAGCTTTCACTTCTATGCTTAAATACAAGGAGACAGAAGTAATTCCAGGATGTTTGCATGGTTTAAAATGAGCCCCTGCATTTTTTATACATTAGGTGAAGTGAAGAGTAACAAATTCTCTGGAATCTTAACACTAGAAGCATTAGTATTTTCTACAGAGTCCTCATCGTTTCAGCACAAAAGTGCTCTAGCATGAGTTTCTCTGAATTTTAATCAGACTGATAAGATCCTCCATTGCTGTCTGTTCTTTTGACTTTAGGGGGAGTGAATGAATGAGCACCTTAGTAACAAAATCTCTTAAATGAACTCTGCAGAAAGTGTGTTTGCAAAGAGTGCTGGTGAGATTCATGTATTATGATTCTTTGTAGGACATATGGAGTTGTGTGCCATTTTGATTAAGTTCAGGTGACTGTTGATGTCATTGGCTAGACAATGCAGATATGGATTCTGTATTGAAAACTAGTACAGGAATGTGGGTTTTGGGGTGGTTTTTCTTCGATTGACAAAACATCATTGTTGGACAGACAGGTTCCTGGGGTGCCCTAAGGAGAGTTTTACTACATCACCTTTTTTTTCTGCAGTCCCCTGCAGCCACCTTTGAGAAACATGGAGAGCATCTTCCACGGGGAGAGGGACGCTTTGGGGTGAGCCGTAGGAGACACAACTCTTCTGATGGATTTTTCAATAATGGGCCCCTCCGAACTGCAGGAGGTGAGTAGGAGGGATTGGAATGCAATCTGAGAGCAGACATTCTGGGGTATTCTACAGAAAGAAGAATTCTGCAGAATATAAACATTTTTCAAAACCATACCTTTTCTAAACGTGCTGTAAGAAACTTGTGCTATTCTCTTCTCCCATGCCATGTGCCCAGGCCTTAAGGGGTTTCTGTGGTAGCTGGATGTGCATTGTGTAGCTTGGTTTATTTTTTGAGATAATCACACAGTAGTTTTGTAAGTTTGGCCTAGTAGTTACTTAGTGAACACTGATGTAACAAGAAAAACAGCCTGTTACTTCCAGTATTCTGCATGCAGTGTTGACGTTTTTTTATTTGCATACTTATCTCCTTTTGTTTAGACTGCTGGCATCAGCCGTCCCTTCTCCGCCATGATTCTGTAGATTCTGGTGTTTCTAAAGGAGCTCATGTTGGGCTTTCTGGCAGTCAGCCTGGCTGGCATGGTCCCTCACGGGGCCATGATGGTGTGAACCAGCGTGGTGGAGGAGGAACTGGAGTTCATCGCCACTGGAATGGCAACTTCCATTCTCGGAAAAGTTCCGCCTTTCAAGAAAAGCTGCCTGTTGAAGCCAGGGAAGAGAAGAAGGAAGACAAAGAGCAGTTGCAATTTGAGGAAGAAGACTTTGTAAGTGTGTAGCTTCTCACTAGAAGTGGCAGCTGTGAGAAGCAGCTTTTCAGATCTCATTTTTACTAGCATTGATAGGTGGCAAGGATCTAGAGTTGCATTCCATTCCGTGTTTGAGATCACTACAGATTTAACAATGATTCCAGTGCTTACAGGATGCTAATTAATACCCAGAGTCCTGGGGACTTGATGACCTTGTTGGATTATGGGTTTTGGCACGTTAATATATTTTGCCAAATGGTTATTGTGAACTGAAGACAGCATTGTAATGCACAAGTCAGATCTTCAGTGAAACTCAGAAGGTGACACTTTGATCTGCTACAAGAATAGTAGCTGTATTGCCTTTGTGGCTTTGCTTACAAAGCCTTTTTTGCTCCTAAGTACATCTATTCAGCATATCTTCACTCTATCTGCTGTTCCTGTCTCTTGCATTCTGGTACATGTTGGTGTGCATGATACCCACCCCAAGTTTTCATGACACGTGCCCAGATCTTTGCAACCATCTGTCTTGAATCATCTGGAATAGTATTTTCTTGTCAGAGATTTTTTTCTTCTCTCTCTGTTAATCTGTGGATCAGTGTTTCTTCAGCCATTTCTTCCGGTATTTCTTCCACCAGTATTTACAGTTCATCAGCCTTCTTTCTCCAGTATTCTGATTCACCTGGTATTGTCAGTTACAATAGTCTCATTTATCCTGGCTCTATTTTTACTGGGATATCTTTAGTTTCCATAACTTTACCAAATCATACTCAGACTTGCAGCTTTTATTCTTACCATGTACATTCCTTAATATTTGTGCTTTAGGATGTAAGCACCATTTCTACTTTTTCTTTCGAATTTATTTTTTTCCTGTTGTCCCTTGATGAAGATTTTACTGTTACCAGACCATGCATTTTGCTTTATGCATCTTGTTTCTCACTTTCTCCAGGCTCTTCTTGACCAGTGTAATGAGGCCAGTATTATCTGTAAGGTTCTGTTAACTCAGTCCCTCCACTTAATGTGATTCCTCTGACTTAATCTTCAGTGCTAAAGCCATTGCTGCCTTCAGTACTGAGAGTTTCTGGTGATAGTGTGCACACGTGTGTGTATCATCTTGAGCTTTTTGCTCTCTCACTAAGCTTTTATTTCTGGAAAGCTGTTTAAAGCTGAAATTGTCAGGGCAGTTTGATGTTACTGCTTCTGTTTGGAACGTTAGGAGTTGGAGTGAAATATATGAATGCCACACAGCTGCTTCAGGCCAGAATCTAGTGTCTCCACTTAAATTGCTACAGGAGCCAGTTTGATTTACACTGCTGGGTTTTTCAGTGTAGTGCCTGGGGAGTGATTGCTTGCCCTTGTTCAGCTGCTTCTGCTGTGGGAGGGCTAGCCTGCTTCAGTGGTTGGTTAACAACTGGAGAACAGTGATTAAGCTTACATGTAGATTTCTGTTAATCTGATTTCTCAAGAATACTGTAATACAGGGTTTCTATAAGCTGGTACAACAGACTGTCAAAAGCCTGTTGAAATGTAGAAAGCTATTGCAATGATTGTGACCGGACTGTTGTAGTCTATCTTGGCCTAAAGCTTTCTTCCAGGTGCTCCTTCATTCTCTTTTTTAGTGCCTTTCCCCAGCTACATGGCTGTTTCTTCTGTAATTACACCCCACCCACCCTCCTTTTTTTTTTAAAGGTGATAATACTACTCACCTACTGTCTAGTAGCAAGCTTTGCTAAATAACTCTTGTATTGTCTTTGCCATAGTGGTGAAACTAATGCTTACTGTGGTTAAGTATGTAGCTGTTAGGCCTCTGTGGCTGACAAAATGAGAACACTTTTTCTGAAAGGTCTGCAAAAAAGGCTGTTGTTCTGAGTTCTCTTGTGGTGTGAGCACCACTGCTGTAAAACTGACCTGTAACTAAAAAATGAAGCACTGATACAGGAATTTCTAGGGTCCGAGGCAGGAATTTATGCTATGGTGTAACATTTTTTTCCCTAACTCTTATAGGACAGGAATGCCTCGTATTTCAGAAGCTCATTATTAGAGACTTATGTTGTAGCCATAGTAACTAACATATGAAGAATTCATTAAAAAGAGGAAAAAGATGGCTTTATTTTGAACTGAAGTTATTTGGGACGGGGGAAGAGGAATAGCTAATCATGAACATTTGTCATTGAATGGTTGGATTTTCTGTACTCTGCTTTGAGCATGGACACGTCCTTAGTTGTTCCACTAAGTTCTGATACTGAATCAAAGGTAAGTCTGCGGAGAACACTGACTCCGTGTGCAGTATTGCCCTGAAAAATGGACTCTGAAGCCTAACATTTAGCTTTTTTTCTATAAATATATAGTTTGTTTTTTTCATTATTCCTTTATATTAGGAGCCTAATATTGCTTTTTTGTTGGTTGAACTGTTAATGCAGAATTATGGTATAAAAATACTTGTGAAATGAGACTAGATATTCCATATACTGATGATGTGGATTCTGTTTTATAGTTTGAGCTGCTGATTAAATACCTAAATCTTCCATGGGTGTGTCAGTTCATGGAGTCTGTTTATTGCGTAGTAGAAGACTGAAGGGCCTATCCCAAACTGTCTGATAGTTCTGTTGGAAATACAGCAGAAGCCAAGGAGAATATGAACTTGAGATTCTTAGATGTCTTGTGACAGAGCACTCTCTTGTTCTGATTCAGGTGCTGTTCAGAGAAATCTACCTATACTGTGGTTTCCTAGAAGCGTGTTACGCTAATACAGAATCTTTTTTGTTATATGTGATATAATGAATATACTTAATTGAATTGTTTTTTTGTTTGTCCGTTTTTGTTTGTTTGTTTTAGCCATCTTTGAATCCAGAAGCTGGAAGACACAACAGCCAGAACAAACCTTTAGGGACACCGTCTGGAGTATGGGGTAGGTAAAGGTATTTATATTGCTGTATGGAATGCTGATGCTGAAGCAGAAAGTTGTAATTATTAGTATGTAACTATATATAACTATATATAAACTATTATTAACTGTAACTAATTTTTAAATGCTAGTTTTTCGCTCAGAGAAGATCTTGAATTCTTAAGCAGACAGCTTGCAGCTTTCTCTCCATTGTTTTCCTCCCACAGTTGTTACTACTCTCTTGACCTTTTTGTCTGCTTGAAACCTGTACTTGTCATAAAAAAAATGCTTGTGGCAGTAATGTCACTGTTCTGCATTTGCTTCATGTCTTACTGCAGTTACAATTTCATGCAGGCATCACTTGAAGGGCAGAGCAGATTTGAGTGAACTAGACATTAGTTCCTGAGTTGTGATCTTCGCATTAGAAATACAGCGAAACTGTCATGATTCTGTAGTTTGGATTTATTTGCTGCTTTAAACTCAGAACAGGTTTGATGTTGATTCTGATACAGTATGGGAATCTATGCCTTTAGGAAAAAAAGTGAAAACAAGTTATCGGTCCCATCAACTAAATATAGGTTTGTTAATCTCTAATGAGAATGTAATTAGATTAATGGGGTTAGGCACTGTAAATAATAAAAATACCAGAAAGAGAAAAGGAAAGAAAAAGTACTTCTTGCAAAAAGAATAGTCTGGTCCTAGAGCAAGTTTGTCAGGTACATACTGTTCTGCTCAAAAAATAATGGCAACTAGTGTTTGTGGGTTTTTTTAGCTGTTTATGCTAATACTTAAATTCTTAAGTTATTCTGCTCCTGAAAATGTGTTGGTGAGAAATATTAATTGTGCTTGTTTGCAAAAGCACAGCATCTCTTAAGGTATAACTTATGCGAAGTATTTTTCTATTAGTGAATTAACAGCTGATCCATGGTTGCTCAAAGAACTACTATCATCTGTCCTGATTTTTGTAGTATGGTAGAAGGTTGTTAGGTTTTTCCCTTCGGAGTCAAGGGAACTGTTGTGGTTAAATGGAAAAAAGAGATTGGACGCTGACATCCTTATCTAATATTTTTGCTCAAAGCTGAAACAAAAGAACAGCTGATAGCAATCCTGGAACTAGACACGTAGCATCTCAGGTTTAGAGGGGAGAAACTGGAGCAGTATACCAAACCTGTTATGAAACAGAACATTTGTATTTCAGAATCTTTCTTGTTTTATTTTTACAGAAAACCCCCCTAGTGCCAAGCAACCTACCAAGATGCTGGTCATCAAAAAGGTTTCAAAAGAGGATCCTGCTGCTGCCTTCTCAGCTGCATTTACATCACCTGTTTCTCACCTGGCAAATGGCAACAAAGCCACCACCATTGTCCCAAGTGTCTACAAAAATCTGGTTCCTAAACCTGCAGCTCCTCCTTCCAAGGTACAAGGGTTTCCAACCAAGTTAGTGAACATGGGAAAAGTCTCTCCCTTGACTTTGGAATCAACGATCTAACAAATAAGAGTTGGAATATAGTAGTTTCTAGGGTAGTAGCCGTTACAGTAGAGGCTTGTTTATTACTACAGTTGTTGTTCCCTGTTAAAATATCACTTAGTCTTGCCTGTGTAGTGAACCAATCTCTGTTTAACTATACTAATGTCTGTTTTAGTGTGCATGTTCTGATGGCATTAGACAAATCCGTATCTTAATTGGACAAAAATAAGCAATGCTAGAGAAGAGAAATGTGTACTAAGATGTGCTTGAATTGCTCACATGACTACCTTAAAAAATCCTTATTGGGTTACAATCCTTTGTGTTTAAAACGATTGAAGCTAAGATCAGATTAGATTGTAGCATCCTGCAATTTAGTTCTAATTCTGTTGAGCCTTAAAGACAACCTGGAAAAGTAATGGATTTTGTGCTTTCTTTCACTGAAAGAGAGTGTGTTGAAAAAGCAAGTCATTTTTTGTTTATTAGTTCTAGGCTTTACCTTGCCCATTTTTCCAGAGGAGCTACATGTATAGATGCTTTAGAAACTTTGTAGGGTTGATAGTCCCAGTATTTTAGAAATTAAAGGAAAAAAAAATTACTAGTTACATTGTTCTTTAAAAAGGCGTGCAAATGCTCTGAGTTCTAAAATTTGTTAATTGCTAAAGCTGGCTGCTGCATTCCAGCAAAATCTTCTCTGTTATGAGAGTAGAATAGTCTTTCACTCTTCAAAGATTAAAAACAAAGTGGGAAAGTTTAACAGAACTTCTTCTATGAGAAAGCAAGTTTAGAGCTTTCCCTTTCATAAGTTTTTCTTAGTTCAGACCAAATTCTGCCAACTGCAGGAGAAATCCTAATAGTTAAAATTATTATCAAATAAGATAATATAAAAGTTTACTTTGAAAACTGATGTCTTTCTTGATGACATGGGATAAATTGGTCTATTATAAAGGGTTATTAATAAGAGTTTTCTGTTCATTGAATCGACCCATTAAGTATTTCAGTCCATATACGTACTTGTTTAGAATACCTAAATAAGATGGAGCTATAGTGCAGGGAGCCTGACGTGACTTATTTGTGCTTATACAGCTTGGCTGATACATGTCTAGCCTTACCTATTTTCCATCTGGATGTTTTGAGTGGTCTTTGAAACAAAAAGCCAAAGATACAGTTTGTCCAAACCATTAGATTGTCTCTTTGCTTCAAAGCAATTAGTATTTTAGTGAAAAGGAATGCATACAGCTTTTCTGTCTTAACTGCTGCTGTTGTGTGCAAAGATAGTTGTGAGGTCTGAAAACAAGTGCTGTACCAACTGTAGAGCTTGAGAGATTGAAATGCACTTCTGAAAGCTGTGTAGATGTCCAACTAGTTACTGCTGCTCATGGTATACCTGTTGGCTTGAAATTGTGGAAGTTGAACATAAAAATCTGTCTAGCTATTAGTCCTTGCTGTGCTGTCACCACTGCATTTGTTTTAGCTACTTCTAAAACCATTAGTAGGAGATTTTTTGTTCATTCAGCTGTTCTTGAAGCTTTTCCTTACTGTTTTCTGAAATTACTCTTTAAATTTTTTGATTCTTTAGCAGAGCCAAAAAATGCATTAATCTGTGCTCACAGTTGGAATAAACCCTCTCATTTTTATAGATAATTTGAAAAATATGATCAGGCTTTTTGAGACAGCCTTGTGACGGTGGTATGGAAGTTCAGTTTATGTCAAAAATACAGGGTTGTTTGTTTTGTTGGTGTTTTTTAGCTTGTTTTACATAGTTCTCGCTTGCATTCTAGATTATATATCTATATTTAAATTGGAATTATAGCAATATGTAGCGGTGGCTGCCTGTGTTGCCTTTTAATGAAGGAACCAGTTAGTAGGCCTGGATTACACCTGGATTCATACCTTAGGTATGACAGCACTGATGACACATGAAAAGCTATTGGGCTAGTGGAGAAGGTATTGACTAGTGATATGTGGCAGCTCCCAAGAGATCAGTCATGTTAACTGTGATATAAATGTGTATTTAGTCATTTTGAAGTAAGTGTGTGTTGACATGGTGCTGTGATTGTAGGGGGAGCATGGTGCTCCTCATTGGTAGGGATTGCAATAGCTCAGAATTGTCTGCTGTCTCATCAGCAGCTCTTTTGTAGATGAATGGTGACCATTAGTAGAGCTAAAGGTGGGAGATTAGCATGCCCTTAGTTAGAAAAACTATGTGCATAATGTCTTTTTTAAAGGTACAAACATAAAGCAGCTATGGTAGGATGCATTATTCTGAAGACTCTAGAAAGCTGTGTGGAAAATAGTGCATAAAGTGATGGGGGGTCAAAACACTCCTTTCAACAAAGTCAGCAGTATTGGAAAGCTGTCACAGGCAAACTGAATGAAATTTGTTTTTGTTAGCTGTACCAAAGGAGAAGAACATGGTGGCAGTGAAATAAGTGCATTTTTTCTTTCTTTAGATAAGGATAATTGTTCACAGTTGAGCAATGCATGAAGGACATAATCTGCAAAAGTTTCCTTTTGATTCTCATCTCTAGCTGTTGTGCTTGAATCTAGTGGTCTCTAAGAGTAATAGTAGTCAGTCTTTGAATTTGTCTAAGCTGCCACTTTGTGGAAGATGGGAGAATAACAATTAGCCAAGAGCTAGGTACCTGAACAAGTGCAACCATGTGAAGATGCAGAGGAAAACTTCATGTCAAAGTGATTCTCCACTCCTAATTTTACTACCAGGCAATATTGCACAGATCAGGGCCTTTTCTGGGTTTGAAGGAAGTGTAGTATGAATCTGAATCTGTAGTATGAATCTGAATCTGTAGTATGAATGCTGAATAATTCATTCAGTACTGTGGACTGCTTTTGTTTTTAAATTGGAGTGGAAGGCTATTAACGTGATGAGAGAGAACATACTGAAATAATGGCTTCTGCTTTCATTGTTCACAGAATACAAGATCTATTTAATCTCAGATTTAACTTTATCCCACTGTGCATGAGTTATTTTGCTCTGACTTGAAGCTGGCTTCAGAAGTCTAATGGTTCGAAGGAACCAGTATGCTCTAATGTTCTGACAGCTGTACTTCTCATGCTTCTTGATACGAATCTCTTGTTAGGATCATTGTAGTAAAGACTGTCACTTCAGCATTTGTACTTTTGAGGAGAGGCCCATGAATAACATTCCAAGTAACAAAAAGTTATCTTGAAGTCTTTGCTTTTCAGCCAAATCTCCAGTGTATCTGAAGGGATACTGCAGAGTATCCAGAGCAAAACAGTAGGTGCTCATACACCTACTGGCATGGTGAACTGCCTGCTTTTTCTTTTTTTTCTGTTGCTAAATTGGTGTAATGATGGGCACTTTTGGAGCCCTAGGAAATAAATAATGTGCATTCTTAGTCTGGACAGCATTCCTTGATGTGCTTACTCCTTGCACATAGGAAGTTCCTGTCAAGTGATGCAAACCCTTTCTTTGTGGCATACAGTGTTCCCATATGAAATGTGAGCTTAATTGGGATCTTTTTCTTCCCATCTGTGGGTAGCTGCAAGACGCATTGCATCACTTGGTGGTGATTCCAATTGATGAAGAGCAACCCTAAATTTTCTCCTTGAGCTCTAACAGTGTTTTATTAGAGGGTGGTGCCAGTGAAGCAGAATTGTGTGTGGCTTGGGCAAAACAGAAAATGATGGGGAAAAATAATGGATTTAGGGGTAAACTTTCTGAGAAAGTTCTTGGAGAGGGAGGAGAAAAATCATGCAACAGACAATTTCAGTCAATACGATGTTTGTTTTACTGATTGCAAACAACCCATTCTAGTGCCCTACCATTTATTGTCTTTTGTATATTTTGTGTTCTTTTCAACATAGCCAAGTCCGTGGAAAGCCAACAGAAGTGAACATAAACCAGGCTCGCTTTCTTCCAGCCGTGACTCTGCCTTTACCAGTCCAGTGTCTGTAACCAAACCAGCGGTACTGGCAAGCGGCTCAGTCCTCGCCTCTCCCAAAGAGGTAAGGGATTAGGTTTAGAGATATGATGGGAACTTTATCACTGTCACCTACTATAGCTTAAACACGGTAAGGTCCTTCCTGCACGTGGTACCTAGCTTTGTACCCTTGAAGAATGACTCACTTGTACATTCTTAGTACATCCTGCCACATCTCTGATACACTAAAAGAAAAATGTGGTTTACCTGGATGTAAAGCCGTTGCCATTGGTGTTTGTCCAAATGTATTGGTATTCCCCTCCAATGAGAAAAAAAAAGCCTTAACTAGTGTTGCATAGCTAGACACACACAGACTTGGTGTGTTATCAGAGTGCAGATACCAAGAAGAGATGTGAAGTGAAAGGTAAACTAATTGCCATACTGTTCTTTAATATGGGAAAAGATGGTGAAGGAAGAGTGATCTGCCTTGCTTTCTGTAGAACAACAGCACAAGCAATGAGCTATGAGGGGGTTCAACATATCTAGATGTCTTCATCTAAGGGTCTGTTTTTAATGTTGGTAGGAGGTAATCTGCTGAGGTTAAAGCTGACTTACCTCCATTTTTGGTCTGAAGTATTGGAGAGAACCTCTGAATATAAATTTCTTAACACTTCAGCAGTAACTGTGACTTGACATGTTTTTGTCAGGATTTCTGTGGTTCACTTTATAGCTTGTATGCAAAATGCTGTTTTGGAGCTTGGAATTCCACAAAACTTAATAGAAAAATGACATTGGATAATTTTGAACACTTGGAATACATTTTTTCTTTGAATCTGTTGGAGGCATGCAGTATGGAAACACAGGACCATAGCCAGCAAATACTACTGTAATCCTACTTCCACAGGCCTACTACAAGTAATCTCTGCCTCTTTATTTCTAAGGTAGGGATAATGTCTCTCCTGCAGAAGTGTTGAAAATAGCACCTTTACTCATAAGACACCAGAGTGTCTTGAAAACTAAAAGTGTACCAGCTAGCACTGGCACTGTATCTTAGCCAGTCAGAGGTAACAAATTTAATATACAATCTGAATTCTTAAAATGATATAGGATGACTTTTCTGTCAGAGTAGCCACCCCTGTTACATAGACTGGTATCTGAACAAATCTGAAGTTGTGCATTGTTCTCATTTAAAATATCTCAGAGATGCCTTCATGTTTCATTCAAAGGCCTAAACCTACCTTTAGAAAAGATGCTGAAAAACGACTACTTGTACACCTTTACTTAAGATTCTCTACTAGTATTATAAAGCCTTCTACAGAAAGGAATGAATAAAATCAGAGTAGAGGTGAAATTCAGTTCCCTTTCAATAATCTGTTGTTTCTAAGTTTCAGCTATAACTTCCCCTAACTGTCTTCCCCTAATGTGTAGGAATTTAGTTCTAATATCTCAGCAGTTCTATATAGTGCCAGTAAAAAGGCTACTTCTATCAAAAAGCTCAAGTGCTTTAGCAGAGTATTCCAAGTTACCAGAAGAGATCTAGTTTTAAGTCTCCTTTGTTCATTGTTACTTTCTGTCGCTTGCAGTCAAACTAATTACCATGTCGAGAGCTTTAAGTACTACGCCAGCTTCTTATCCTAATATTCAGTCACTTATGTCGTTTACAATTGCTGATTTGTTCATTACAGTGTTGAATGAGGCAAAATCTGAAAAGGCTGGCCAAGGAGTGTTTACCATAAGGCATTACTTTCAGCACACGCTTCCCTCAAAGGCATTATTGCACACCAATGTTTCATGTGCAACAGACATGAGAAACATAAGCAGCAGTTGCTGCCTTTTTTTGCTTTGCTAAATATTTTAGTTCCCTTAATCTTTGCTCAGAGCACTGGGTGGTATGATAAAAACACTTTGTAAAGGAGGTTTATTTTGAAGAGCCTGAATTTGCAACCCTCCCTAGTTTGTTTTTGTTGTTTGTTTTTTAAAGGGGAGGGGGGAGCTACATGCTTTAGGAAATTGTACTCTGCTTTTGTATGGAGAAAAAGATAAAAATCAAAGCAAGTAAGTGAAGGAAAAGAACAGCTTTGCATGCAAGATTCTGATGTCATGCAGGTATCCATATAAGTGGTTAAATTCCTCATCTTACGGTAGCCAGACACGAGGTCCTTACATGAGCAGAAGGTTAAGAAATTGGGAACTTTCACACATGTTTTTAGATTTCTTTTGCATTTCCAGTCAACATGATGAAACATTAAATTGAAAGCTCATCTTGGTTAGCAGTGTTTTAATTGGACTGTCATGGCTGAGCACTGCTGGTGTGCAAAGTGTTGTGCCTTATGCCTGGTTCAAAGATTGAAGTTAATTGAGAAGGCAAAACACTGGAAGAGCATTGGAGGTTACCTTGGGTTGAGGAATTCAGCGGAGCACATTTCCCACAGAGTCAAGGGCTGGCTGTGACTGGCTGTGCAGAGAACTGTCTGGGCTGTGAGTGTTCATAGGTGAGAATCAGCAGCATGCTCTCCAAGGGAGAGGATACTGAGGTTGTGGCTACCTGTTTCACATCTGCTTGGTTAGAGATGTACCACTCCCTGAAAAGAGATTACCACCCCAAAGCTTAATTTCAGGGTAGAGGCAGCCAGTAGGCTTAGGACACAAATTTGAACCAAGTCTAATCTCCTTAATTTTTTAATTTTGTGGGCTGAGTCCTGCATGAAGTTCTCTGCTTCCATATTCTGTTGTAGTCTCCATCATTACTTGAGAGGCTTACGTTGCCAAGGATCAAAATAAACATATTCATGGCCACATGAACTGATATCTAGGGGAAGAAAAAGTTAAGAGTTGGTAGTGATAGGTGGGAGCATGTGCTGGTAAGGGAAAAAGTGGATACACAACACCAGTCAGTATTTTGATCGGCATTTGAGATTAGATTTCTTAAGGGGTTAAGAGCTAGTCCAGGAACTGATGGGAATTTGAAGGTACAGACCCTGAAGAGGGCCTCATCTTTGCAGCAGTACAGTTTAAAGTCTCTATGTGCTACCTTTCTTTGTCTAGAGTCCTTCCAGCACCACCCCTCCCATCGAGATCTGCTCTTCGCGCTTGACAAAGCTGATGCGCCGCACCACTGATAAAAAGAGTGAATTCCTGAAGGCACTGAAAGATGATAGGAATGGGGAGATTACAGAGAACAGAGAATGCGACAAGCTGGACGATGTAAGATCACTGTCCTTACTATATTTTTTGTATATACGTGTGTGTGTGTGTATATATATATATGTTTGTGTGTGTGTATATGTGTGTGTGATCACGATGTATTTAAAGAGTTGGGTACCGAAACAAACGGTGCGTGTAATTCAGGCTGTGGGGGAGGAGATAGATGACTTCCATTGGTCTGACACATATGCTAGCAGAGGTAACACACAGCACTGTGATGAAAGCAGATACGTAACATGATGAAATGCAAAAGGCTAAGTAAGAAATGAGGTGGAACGGAAGGTGACAAATGGTGAAGCTAATTTAGAGTTTTGCAAGGATTCTCTCAGGTTGAACAATACCATATTTTAACATCTTAGTTTGCTTTCCAGCTTTCTTGTCAAACTACGTTCACAGGAAAGTTGAATTCAGTGCTTGTAAAAAGTGCAGGATAGTGGCTTAAGCCTCAGGCTTGGACCAGAACCCTAAATGCGTAAGTCTGAGGCTTAATGTGTATGTAAAGGGCATCCTTAAGAGTAGGTTTTCATGGTTTTCTTATTCTCACTCTGAAGCCACTGATGATGGCTTTGTAATGCCAACATTTACTCCCTTGACATCAAAGTGCAGTCCACCAAAGCGTTATTCATATTGTGTTGTCTTGTCACAGCTAGGTAGAAGTTGCTTTTAAACCATTGTCAGTCCAGGCTCTGTTGAAAGCACTGACTCAAGGTGAAAGGGCTTTGATTTACTCCAAAGAGCAGAAGCTTGAACTTGGAACTGTGCTATCAGCATGGTCTGTGCACACTTTGCTTTTATTTTTCTTTAGATGGAGAGCAACAGCACACCAGAACCAAAGGAAAATTGGGAAGAGAATTGCCATCAAAATGGCCTTTCTCTCCCTTTGCCAGAGGAGGGGGAAAACCTCTCTCACTCATTGGAAGCAGAACACAGGTGAGAAAATGGCTAAATAAGGTATCTGGAGTAAAGGAGGGCGAGTCCTTGGACTGTGTGAGGAGAAGGAAACTATTTCAAAAAGTTCTTCAGTTCTCTCTGAACTAGAGGTGCGGGCTTCATTACTAGTGCTGGGCTGGGCGGAGTCTTACTGAAAGTAAAACAAGACACTGACAGCTGAGCCAAGACTTTGCCAGGGTCTGTAATTAAGTTCCTGCACTTCTCTAGTGCCACATCCTTGTGTGTTAATGCTGCCTAGATATTTACCTGCCCACATGGTGAGGCAGCACAAACCTAGTGTGATTCTGGTTAATTTCTAAGTGGGTGTCCTAAGTGTAATGATCTGGAGTTTGAAGACACCCTCACACTTCTTTCTGTCTGCACTTGGAATACTCCTATGCTGCTTTAAATGCTGTAAAGGTGGGAGAGAGTTGAGAAAATATTTACTTAGTATTTCAGCTTGTATCTTGCTTCAAGTGATGAAGCAGTGTTTGAGCATGTGGTATGAGTGGACAGTAACTTTTAGAAGATCCTGAGCTAAGGTGCTGGTTTGATTGCCTTGCATCCTCCTTCAGTGTCCTTGGGTAGAATTTCAAATCTCTTATTTATTTTCCTTCTGCCAGACTAGTTATTTACCCATTGTACAGGACTGCTGATGATTAAATATTTGTAAAAGATGTTGAGTACGAAAAATGTTGGGTAAACACTAGGCATTGTTGAAAGTGGTCTGTAATACAGGAGATTCCCTGGTGAATTTGAAGTAATGTAATACAGAACCTCGTGCTTCATGGACAAACTGTTCTCTCCTTTGCCTTTGTTCCCTTGCTTTAATTCCTGTGCCCTTTTTCCATAAATCAGGTTATTGAAAGAAATGGGATGGCAGGAATATCCTGAAAATGATGAGAATTACCTTCCCCTCACGGAGGATGAGCTCAAAGAGTTCCAAATTAAATCAGAGCAGGTATGTTTACAACTCTTACCACTCGTGACTTTTCTTCTTCCTTTCCCTTCTTATGCATAAGTCTTCTGTGATGTAGAAGACGACTGTAATGAAATTGTAGTCCAATTGATGACTCTACATTATCCATACAGAGCACGTGTATGTATAGTTAAACATATAATTGATGTCCACAGATGGTTAGTGACAGTTACTCTCCATACTCATGCTTATTTTAAAACTTACTTTCATTCCTACAGCGAAGAAGAAACGGATTTGGGAAGAATGGATTTCTTCAGGGCCGCGGCTCCAGCCTGTTGTTCCACTGGAGAAGCACTTTTAAGACAAAGATTGAGGACTCAGACACAGAAACTAGTAGCAGTGAAACTTCAGATGACGATGCCTGAAAGTGGGCACAAGAAAATTAAAATAAATAAAATCAACCCAATAAACTCAGTTCATAGTTCAACATGTGTTTGGGGTTGTATAAACTAAACAGAGTTTATTCTGTCTCCAGTCTGTTCAGTTTTTTCTTCTGTTGTTGATACTTCATGCACAAGGGAAATAATTGTATCCCAAAGAAGAGAGAAATTGGCTTCTTTAGCTTTTTCTTTTGGTTTTGCCCTAATGCTTAATAGAAGTTTGTACAGCTAGCAAATTTTGACAAAAATTCCTTGTGGGGCAGTGCACAAGTTCAGTCTTGTAAGCAGGATACAAGTGACTGACTGATCTTTGCAACAACAAGCTTCTAACAGTGCCGCCTGCATTACACAATGTCGTGCGGTAACAATGTGCTAAAACAATCATTGTCAATGACAAAATGGCTATTGAAGTTCTAATTATGTTAAATTAATGCTAATAACATGAATTTTTTATTTTATTTTTTTTTTTGGCGGCTCGGGGAGCTTCATCACTTAACCAGGCGTTTGTGGTTTTCTTTTTTTGGGTACAGCTGTAAAATATTTGGATATAGGAATTGTTTGTGTTCTTCTTCTTGCAGCCTTGATATTCAGGGTGGATTGTAAAATATAAATTTTTTGTGAGATTTCAAAGATTAAGATTATTTTGATAACATTATTTACAGATTTAAAAAAGTGACTATCACATTGAGTCTGTATGAGGGGGAAAAACTACTGCATCAAAAATAACTAACTTGGAATAAATATTTTGCATCAGTTTGCCAATTCTAATTGTCTTTCTTATGTAAGAAAAGCTTTCCTCTAAGGGGACTTGCAACTTTGGGGTTTTAATAGCACTCGGGATAAATAGCTGCTTCTCCCACTGTATTTTTTCTACTTGGCAAACATTGCTGTAGTGCTCAGACTGCAGAAGCTAAATTCTTCCTTTTAACAAGGGAGAGGGAGGACAATGGTGAGATGATAGCCCATGGGTTTTTTTTTTTTTTTTGAGAAATTAAAGGAAATAATTTTGAATTATCTTCCACTAAAGCAGTTTGCTTTTTTTTCCGCTTCATACAAAATGGTGAAGCTCGACTGGTCGGTGTCACTTCCTGTTCCTAGTGCAATGCTGCTGTTTATGTTCACAACATGGCAAGGGTATGTCTGAATCCAAAGCTGTTTTCATTGAAATCTTTTTTAAAAATTCATGAAAACATTTCTATTAGATTAAAAAGGATTTTACAAACAACTCATTTGTGGCCTAAGCTATTTCAGTGTCTGTTTTAAGTTCAGCTTGTACACAAACATTTTTGGATCGGGAAGTGTTTGCATGGGTGGGTGGATGGAGTTGCACATCAAGTAAGAAATTGGGGTGAGGGGGGTACACAGTCTGCCTCCAGCAGGGGCAGGATTTCACCCTTGGTCTTGCTTGTTTTTCAATCCACCCTCTGGGTCAGGCAGCGAGGGTCGATGTGTGATGAAATGACAGTGTTTGGCCATGATCTCTGCATCTGGACTCGAGGGAATGCTTCACCAGATGTTGCTGCACCAGATGTTACCATCCTAACATTGTCACTTGGACACTGACGCTGAAGTTATCCTCCTGCCCACGAGGGCTAGCAGGTATTTCTTCATTCCTGCTGGCTGGAAGCGGGGCTGAGGTCACTGGGGCTATGGGGAATGCTTTGGGAAGCACTTGGACTCCTGGAAGACATTTCACACATCATCGGGTTACTTTTAAAGGTCATACCACTCGGGTCCATTCAAATGTGACTTTTGTCTGGGAAAGCTGTATGGGTTTAGTTTAAGTCCCCCCCCAGCCCCTCACTCAGATGTAGAAAGTTATGAAAATGCATTATTGTCAAGAAGCTAGGTAAGTTTAAAAAAGTCTTTCACATCGCCTCCAGGTTGATAGCCGCGTGTAATGGGCAGAGCAGCTGCTGAAAGCAGCGGGGGCTTGCTCCCATTGCTGTGAGGAACAAGGGAGCTGGGAGGGTGGGAGACTGCAAAGACCGACGCGTGTACGGGGCTCGACTCCCTTCAATGTCCCTACCCCTGCCAGGACTGAAGGCGGTGCTGAGGGGAGCTTGGCTTGGGACCCCCTAAATTATGGGGGTGGCGGCAGAAGAGCCGGCCAGTGGGGGCTGGCTGCGGGGTGACGCACGAGGAAGGCCGGGTGTGACGGGGGCCAGGGCTGGTGGCATCTCCCGGGCACGCAGCACCGTGACGGGCCCGCCGGGCACTGGGAGCCACTGGCTGTGCCAGCCCCGTGCCACCGCCCTCACTGCCAGCCCGGGCAGGGCCTGCCCGGCACCTCCCTTCCCATCTTAGCAACCAAACACCACCGCAGCCACCAGCCACACTCATCCCTGAGCAGGCCCGTGCACCAGCACCAGCCGGAGGAGGGACCCTGACCCTGGCTGGGCACGGGGGCACGATCCGGGTGTTTTCCAGGGTGCCCGATGCCGGGCGCGGGAGCCTTCGCCTGCCCCAGCTGCCGCATGGCGTTCAGCTCCCGGCCGCTGCTGCGGGCGCACCAGGAGCGGCTCTGCATCGGGACCCCGGCGAGAGGCTCCCATGGCCCTGGGGGGGACCTGGGCAGGGCTGGGAGGCGGCAGGGCCCCTCGGTAGTGCGAGGCTGGGTAGGGCGCGGGGTGGGGACGTGCCGTGGGGAAGGAAATGGGGTGTCCCCCCTTAGCTGGGGGACCCTGCACCATGTGAGCATCCATCAGTGCTTCTTTTGGCAAAGCTGGAAAAGTTTATGGTATTCACTTTTTTTTTCCCTCTTTCCTTCCTGTTTGCCTCTGCAAGGTTGGGATGTCTCAGCATGGGGACCGTGCCGAGCACCGCCATCTCCGCCTGCTTTCCGGGCTCCCTCCAGCTGCGTGGGGACAGCGGGGGCCGGGGCAAGCCCGGGGGGCCCCCCTGGGGGACATCCTGACGCCCCGTGAGAGGGTCCTGCTCCGTGCCACCGAGCCCAGCGGCCGCAGCCCCCGGTGCCCCGCTGCCAGCAGGCTGACAAAGGAGGTGAGCCCACCCCACCGGCCCTGCTCACCCGCAGCGGGGTGTGGGCTTCGCCCCCAGCCCCATGGGCGCCTCCTGCCCGCTGCCACCCCCCTGTGCCGCAGGGAGAGCCCAGCCAGCGGCCGGCCCCGCCACAGGGGCACCCACAGGCGCGGGAGCTGCTGGAGGCCCACAAGCGCCACGTGGCTGAAATCCGGGCCAGGACCCAGCAGCTGGAGCAGCAGAGAGAGGGTAGGCACTGGCACGGGTTTTGGGGTGAGGGGGAATGCAGTTCCTGGGGTGACCCTGCTCGCTGCCCCGCAGGGCTGTGCCGGCGCCTGGCGGATCAGCAGCTGCGGCCGGAGCCCAGCCGAGCCCCCGAGGCGCTGCAGGATGAGGCCGGACGCCCACACGGCGGGTGAGCCCCAGCTGGGGCGAGCAGAGCTCAGCACCACTCCTGGGGCGCACCCTCGGTGCTCCCCAGAAAGGGGCCTCGCCCCCTTGCCCCCAGTTTACCCGGTTCCTCCCCAGGCCAGCCCTCCACCTCAGCGCCCTCCTGCCACCCGCGGGGCCGCTCGCCGCCGAGGCCAGGTGAGAGCCGAGGGCGNCGGTGCCGGGGCAGGGCGCTGCGGCAGGCCTACCTGCACAGCGGCGGCCACGACGCGGCCATCCTGGCTCAGCTGCTCGACCTCCAGGTGGAGGCCACGGTGCTGGAGAAAAGGGCAGCGCGGAGAACAGGTAAGCGGTGGCCCCAGCGCAGAGCCCAGCCTGGGGTCGTGGCCCCTGTCCCCGCTGAGGCACCCCGCGGCCATGCCGGCAGAGCACCCCAGGGGCGGCACGCGGGGCCTTGACGCGGTGCTGCTGGCTGTGGAGCTGGAGAACCAGCGGCTTGAGGCCGAGCTCGTGGCGCTGAAGGTCCGGAGGGAGAGGCGAGCCGACACCGGTAGGTGACTGGGAAACTGGGCGCCCGCTGCCTGCGCCCCACAGCACCCGGTGGCCTGTAGGGTGGCAGCCAAATGAGCACCCCAGGGCCGCGGTGACGAGCCACCGTCCCTGTCCCCCAGGCTCGCTGGCGGCCCGGCAGCACGTGGAGGATCTGGCCCAGCTGCAGGTAGAGGTGGGGATGCTGAGACGCCAGGTGGAGGGGATGGGGCCGCGGGTGACCCCCGCCATCCTCCCGCCCCCTGTGGCCCCCCCGCTTCCACCAGCCCTGGCCCTGCCGGGGTTTTTCACGGTAAGGGCCTCATCCTGGGGCGCGGGGGAGCCAGGGCGCTGATTTGGGACTTGCTCCCTTGGCTGCAGCAGGACGTGTCCACCCCCACCCCATTCCAGGTGCTGAACCATGGGTGTGATTTGCTCTGTGCCCCCAGTGCTGTTGGGGGCCCCCTCCCCGCTCCCATTAATGCCGAGTGTCTCCTTCCCCAGGAGCTGCCAGGACCAGCACTGGGGCCAGGCAGCCCCACCGTCCCCAGCCGCCTGCCCGCCGCCCCCAGCCTCCCCACCATCCCCATTGCCGCCCTGGAGGACCCCCCTCCCGCTCGGGAGCTGCCAGCAGAGCATGAACCCCCACGGAGGTGAGACAGGGACAGGCCCCTCCCCGGGCTGGAGTGGGAAATCAGGGCTTTATTAAACACCAGCATGATAAATGGATGGCATTTTGTCCTGGTCAGCTCGGGGAACAGCAGGGGGCACAGAGGAGCAAAATCATGGTTTGTTTGTTTTCCCCTTTCCCTATTGCTTGCTCTATCAGACACATCCCAAGCCACTTTTAGAAGCTTCACAGGAGGTAGTTGTGGCTCAAGCCAGGGAGCAGCAAAACCTGCAGCAAGACTTCCTCCCCAGTACTGGAGGCCATGTGCTGGGTGTTTAATAAATGGCTTCCACCTGCTGCTCATCACTTGTCAGCCTTCTTTTTCGAGATACATACCTGTCCCCCTGAGACGGGCACACACCCATGGGGTCAGGGTGACCACACGCATGCCCCCAGCCACCAGGTCCTGCAAACACAGGCTGGCAGAGCAGGGCCCCCACCACAGCCCTGAGGCTGCCAAGAGGACACAGAACTTCATGCCCAGCACTGAAGCACTGAAGCCTCAGGGCCAGGGGAGGTGCCCCAGCAGCTGCCCAGGCTTAGCTCAGGACGAGGCAACAGCCACAGCCCCCCTGCCCCTTGTTACCGCCACAGAGCTTGTGCCACATCTCACCCCCTGCACGCTAAAGGGACAGAGAGAGATTGGCACCCCAGGGACCGTACGGAGCAGAGGTGGGAGCTTGCAATAGGAAAAAGGTCAAGGCAAGGAACATTTGCTTACAATCTTTATTGAAGTCATACAAAAGTTGCGAAAAAGTGAAAAAATACACTATATACAAAACCATTTTCCTTGTAAGGAGAGGAGTGTCCAAGGTTAAAGAATTATCATACTGTGCTTTCAACTGCAGCCCCTGATTCTGCTTGTGGCCTTTTCTCTGTCTAAAAGAAAAGAGAAGTAGTTGATTTATATATTAAAAAAAAAAAAAAAAACACACTATTAAAGCATCAATCCATACAGCAGTTCAACATTTTTGCAACCTGAAGACATAACTATGCATGCTTTGCTGGTCTTCAGAGCCCAGAACTACTCTAGACATTAGCAGCTGTAGCCCAGGTGAGAAATATTAAAACCCTGGAGCATTCTACTGTAAAAGTGGGCTCTATGCTGTAGCTCAGCCCAACAAACACCAGAGCCCCAGCACACATTTCCATCCCACCCAACAGGCTGCACAGCTGACATCTTCCCAGCTCACTCGGTGTCAGACACCATGGTACAACATGCATGCTGTTAACTTGGGAATACGCCCCAGGTTGTAGGAAGCCTTGTGAAGACCAGCAGGCAATAAGACCTGTACACCAGCCAGGCACAAAACCATGCCTGAACAGAAGGGGAAGAAAAAAAAAAAAATGCATGGCACCGACTCCTGACTCAACTGCCCACCTCCTCTTCCATTTTTTCTGCAACCTCATTTCCACTGGGGGCAGCAGCATCACCACCACCACCATTGACAGCCGGTTCTGGTTTAGATTTCTTAGCTTCATTGTCTCCCTGGTGAGTCTCCTCCTCTGGTTTCCTCTGAAGACAAAATTGTTTAGTCTTCACTATGTACAAATTTAAGTATTTTTAGAAAGTTAGCATCTAGATGTCACTGCACATTATCTACTCAACCTCCACTTGCCAGGTTCAAGGAAGATACGTAAGTGTTAGGATTTAACCAAAGCTCTGAAGCTTTGGCACAAAGGTCTCAATCACAAGTATAACCAGTAGGATATTATTTAAGTGCTAGTATCCATAGTGCTGAATTATCCTTAGTTATAGTTTGGCAGGGAAACATGTTACTGCTGAGCTAGGTAACAGCTAAGTGGATAGATAACATGGATCTGCTTTACACAGGTGATTGTAAAAATTGCTCCAGGCAAACCTGAATTCAAACAGGCTAATAAAACACAGACCAGGCTGTGCCACAACACTATGCAATATAAAAACTAAGGTTCTATATGGGATAATTACAGTGATATCAGCAAATAGTTCTGAAAAAAAAAAAAAAAACTGTACTTTTAAAAGAACCTAGTGCTTAATATATCTTATTTTCTCATTAAGAGGCAGTTTAGCATGGCTATACATTAGACTGGCTTTGGTATTTTTAAAGTCCAATTCTCCATTTCCACTTGGAAAGAAGGGAACCCAACTCAGCCTGGTTGTTTTCCTTTACTATTTTTTTCAAGATCCATAGGCTGCCCTGCTCTTCTCACAGGTTCTCAGCAGAGCAGGGCATTTGTTCAGAGAACACCTCCAGAAGCCACACAATTCAGCTCTGAAGTTAAACCAGTGTGGGTCAGGCGGGGTGCTGAACCATCACCAGCCAGTCTCCTGGAGGCTGGATGGTTCCCAGACTGATTAGCTCCCAGTGGAAAGGAGTTTCACACACTATTTCTTTTATTACTTTTAGAGTGTTTTGCCAGGTGTTATAGAACTAAGTCAAAAAAAGATCTAAGCTAAGAAATCCAATTACAGAGGACAAGCCAGGGGTACTTCAACAAACTTTGTTCAACTAGTTGTTTCTGGACTCACCTTTTTCCTGACCAGGTGAGAGATGTCTGTAACACACTGAGATGCTCCATCAGCTGCTTTTCTTACTGGAATCTATTACAAAACAGACAATGACACATCACTAACAGGAAACAGCAATCTTTAAAACAGACATGAATTCTCAACACCTATCTTCGCTCAACTTACTGTGGAAACAGAACCACTATCTTCACTTTGTGCAAAGCCAGACGTAGTTCCAACCTGAAGAAAAGCAGAAGAAAAACAGTTAACAAGCACATTCTGCCACCTATTCACACAAGGCCAATGCACTAGTTTAGAAAGTGGCAGAAAACCCAGCTCCTTCATGTCTTAACATTGCATTCTGCTTTTACACTTACATACAGGATAGACAGAAGAAAGGCTCCTGTAGTGATGGAAAACTCAGTTAATTCTCACATCTGACTTAACTATCATTTCTAGCCTTGACACATTACTCTAGAAGCCTTCTAAAGTCCAGTTTAGTTTGGAATAACTAATTTCAGTAAATTTACTATTAATCTTTTCAAATGTCAGCTGTCTCAGTTCCCTTCTCGATCTGTATGAAGAAGTCTGAACTTCTCCCGTTACTGGTTTACTTCAAATCTCACCGGAAGAATGTTTGGTTAAAAGGAAACAGCGGGATGTACTAACCAGAGTTGCTTTCAGTGCCAGCTCAGCTACTCTTGCACTCTTTTGAGACTCCTTTGAATCCTCTATCTTTTCTTTAATTTCAGGGAGAAGTCCTTTCAGTTCTTCAATCTCCTTCTCATCTTCAGGGGACCCACTTTCTGCCTTCTTTATTCGTTCAGTAAGCATTGCTAGAATGACACAGTTATCATGGCAAAAAAAAGCCTCAAGACAAGGTAGCTGTCTAGTTATCAATACCCACAGAGGCAAGTGCCCACTAACAGATGCTGTTTTGACCATTCAGATGTCAGTATCGCCTGTTACCAAACATTTGCATGGCAAGGTAATAAGCACACTTAATTGTTTTCAGGGCAACTAAAGTCAGTTTTGATTTGTGAAAGCTCTCTAGTTTGCTAGGCAATTTTAGAAATCTACTTACCCATTCTCTTGTCAATGACTTCTACGGATTTACCGAACTGCAGAACTGCCTCATCAAACTGGCTGTTGTAGTGGTACGCCAGCGCCAACTGGTAGTGGCTTTCGGCTAGCAGGCGGTCATGAGCCTCCAGGTACTTCTGCTGCAGGGCCAGACAGGCCTGAAACTCCTCTATAGCCTGCACATAGTTTTCTATGGGAGCAAGCCATAAGGTCTTTACAAACAACATGAATTTATCTAAGCAAGCAAGCTCTACACACTTATTCAGTTACTAGATATTTTATTCTACTTTATGTAGTCCAAAAACAGAACTATCACTAAATACAAGTTGAGCTCAGCGACAGGCTGCTTTCCTATTACCAAGTGACAGCACTCAGTCCAACACTGCCCACCCCTCAGAAGAAGATTGTTTATAGTCCATTTCCTCTAGCTCTCAAGAGTGCTTTGTCTGTTTACAACAACTCTAAACAGCCAAGTCAAAACCAGGCACGCTAATCCTGCTATTTTACCTACTCTCATGAATTGAATGTAACTGGTCAAAAACTGCAGCTGGGATCTAGAGGTGAGTACAGTCCCCTGCCACCTTCCAGTCAAGCACTCCGCTGAGAGTGTTCTAGTGTTCTAAAACCCAACCCTCACTTTGTAACCCTTGTCCAGAAGCCTGTCAGATTATTTCCAATGCTTAATACAGAGGAAGATGACACCCCTACCTTGATTTAACAAGATCAAAGAAAAAAACATGTTTCTAAATGAAGGGCAAACAGACATGTCAGAAAGCACAAACCTGAGGTTTGCTTCCTACTTTTTTTTCTGGTGCGTCACAGTCTTTCCCAACCATACTATAGTATTTCAGAAAATGTAATAGAGTCAACCATTTTTTATTTGGATTCTTTACATTCCAGAAGTGGCTTGGTACCTGACACCTCCCACTGAGCTCAGTGACTGAGTACTTCAATAAGGAAGGAGTCTTTCCGAATTTCTGAAGCTAACCAAATCCTGTTTATCAAACAGCCTTGTGTTCTGCTTCAAGCTGGTAGTACACCAGTTCTTACTCAAAGCATCCCCCCACTGTTCTGGAAAAACACAGAATATCCTGTTTAAGGAACTCACTTGTTCTTCCATCCATTAAAGAACTTCTCATGTGGCTGTACTATTATAATTAGACAAAAATTGTGCTTTTTTTTTTCCTCCCCCTACCTCCCATCTTATCGGACTTCTGTCGCTTCTACTCATTTTGAAGTATGAAATAAGTGACAAAATGAAATTCAGCACTTCATACATGAGAATTAGTACTACTTACCAGATTCAATGCTGACTTCTCCTAGCTTTAGATGAGCCTGAGCAGCATGAAGCTGAGCTTCTTTTGTTTCTTGTCTAAATCAAAGAAAAAAAGCCATTTGCAAATTATTATCAGAATATGTAGCATTATGTCTACACCACCTCCCAATTCCCTCCGACTTTTCCTAGCAGACATCCAAATTACAGCTTAAGTTTTTACCTCTTGTAGATGACTTTTGCTAACTCCAGCATGTCCCAGGCTAACTCAAGATTTCCAATTTCTTCCTCCTCACTTTCCTGTAAAGACTAGAAATGCATGTTTACGTTGTTAGTTGATACATGAAATAACAGGGCACCAAGCACCAATATTATCCTGAGAATAATATTCAGGTTTAAGTTGTTATTAAGATAAGCTAAACAACAAATAAAGGAGTTGATGTTCCTTTTTTTTTTTTTTTAAATAAGCTTTTGAGCTCCATTAGAATAGTTTGAGGCATTTTATTTCAGTTTTTCTTCCAGTGTACCAACTGCTACATCAAGATAACTCCTCAGATTTAAGCAGTACTACGCTTTCCACTAAATTCCCCATCTTAATCATGACTTACTGGACTGGGCACAATGAATGCACATAGTGAGACAACAACAAAACAAAGAACTGTTACAGGTAAGTAACTTTAGTGACAAGCTAAAGCAGCGCTCCCTGCTAAAGCCAGCCTCCCCCCTGCATTTACCACGCTGTGTTACTGTTCTATACGCTACGAGCATTTGTTTCAGTGTTAGCTAAACAAGCATGAGTTCACAGAAAAAGCTGAACAAGATCATACAATACAGACTATGCATAATGATGCCCCTTCCTTAGGCAATACCGGTTCCCAAACAGAAGTAATTTCCTACACAGGACTAAATGAAACACAAGTGAGCTTTTATAAACTTAAAGACATTAGCGTGACATTTAGATGGACACTATGCTCTTTCAAGAGCGCCAATATCAGAGCTCAGCAGTCTCACCTTGTCTTCCACTGTCAATTCATTCTCCTTATCATCTTCAGCTTTATCATTTTCTTTATCTTCCTCTTCAGATTCCTCTGTTTCTAGAAGGAAAGTAGATGAATGACAACACTTGTGTTACTATACTTGCTTCACATGGAGCCAGGCAGAATATTTTATCCTTCCAGTGAGCGGTTAGAAGTGTGATGTGTGAAGAGCACAGATAACATTAGGTTCTCAGCAGCAGCCATCTTGCTGAAATTGTTAGGCACCGTAGACTAAGGTAGTTCCAGGCAACCTTAGTCCTTGTTTTAAGTTTAACTTCATACTGTCTAGAATGGAAACTTACCTAGAATTCAGTTCTCACAAATGCATTGTGAACCCCCACTGAAGCCGTGGGATCCTGAGCAGCCCTGGAGGTACTGGTCAGTTGTTGGACTTCATGCTACAGATAACAAGCGTTTCCAGCAAGATAGCTGCCAAGCTGTGTACAGATAAGACCATTTCTGAATTCATGTTCCTCGTTTTAGTCCTTTCACAGGATAAGACAAGAGTGGGTAGCTATTCTCTTGGTTTATGTTCGGTCACACTCTGGCCAGACAGACACCTTTCTAGGCAGCTGCTTCAGCACTCAGCAGCGTTCGCTGTGCTGGGCAGTGCAAACCCTCCCAGCACACAGGACCACTCAGTCTGAAGCCTTGCCACTCCTGAACGAGGCTCTTCCTGCGCAGCTGAGCTACTGACAAGCCAAGTAGCAATTATCAGTTTACTAACTTGTCCACCAAAAAGCGATGGCCTGCTAAGACCATGCAAGTACTACTTTAGCAAGTGTACAAGTCTTACTAGACAACTTAACGTAATCCTGACAACAGCCATAATGAAGCAGGGAAGCAGAATGGCAGAAAAAGCTAGGTAGCTGGAAGACTGTACTAGATGGAAGCAATAAGCCTTCAGGTTCCAGGGCAAATTAAGTTTAGGTTCACCAGCCAAATTGTCACTTTTAACTGCCACCAGAAAGACTCTAATGAAAAGTTCCTTCCCTGTCACCTGAAAAGCAAATTTACTATTTTGTTACGCATTCAGCTGTTCTTAATTTTCCTGCTCCACTGTTTTAAAATACAACGTGGTTATAACCAGAGGCAACTTGTGCTTCAAGTTATTTGAAGGTTAGTGCAATAAACCCAGACGCATGCAAGTGAACATCCATTCAGTATTCTCCACCAGCCTAGCCATTACTTACACATTTCACAGGGCTGTAAGTTTGCTTTAAAGTAAGATTTGCTTTGCAGTTAGTTAAGCGTTAGTCTAGAGAAACTGAGACTATTCACTATTCCTTGAAACTTTACCGAAACCAGTTACTTGGATATAAAATCCTTCAAGAGCCCCTTTACTGTGCCTTTTCCTTATTCTAAGGCAAACAGAAAATTCTGAATGGAACACTTTACCCATTGTTAGCCAAATCCATCAAGTCATCCACCCACAAGTACTGTTCTCCTCACTGTTACCTTCTCCCTCTTCCATCAGGTCATCTTTCTCTTCTTTTTCTACCTTAGCACCTTCACCCTCTTCCATCAGGTCATCTTTCTTTTCCTCTTTCTCTACCTTAGCTGCTACTTCAGCCTTTTCTTCCACGTCATTAGATGGCTCTTTGCCCTCTGTGGGCACTGGCTCCTTTGAGGACTCCGTCTCTTTAGATTCAGCCGGTTTCTCTTCTCTAGCTGTCTCTACTGGCTCTTTCTCCTCCACCTTCTGTTCAGCTGCCTCTGCCTGCCCTTCTGCAGCTTCTTTCTGCTCCACAGCGACTGCTGCCAGCCCTTCTGCTGCCGCTTCTTGTGACACTGCCTTCTCTTCCGCAGCTGCCTCTGCCTGCCCTTCTATAGCCTCTCCCTTTTCCACAGCTGTCTCTTTTTCTGTTGCTTCTGTCATCTGCTCTCCTGTCTCTCCCTTCTCTTCCACAGGTGCTTCTGCAGCTTCAGCCTCTTCCACAGCTGCCTTTGGCTCCTTGTCCAACAATTCTGTCATTCCATCCTTCTCCTCAGTTGCCTCTGCTACCTCTTCTTCGTGCTTTGCAGTGGGCTCTTTTTCCACTGCCTTCTCTTCCACAGCTGCCTCCTCTTTTGTAGTCTTCTCCACAGCTATCTGCTGCTCTTGCTCTTCCGAAATGACCTCTTTTTCCACAGAAACCTCTGTCTTCTCTTTAGCCTCTTCAAGCTTTATGTCCATGTCAGCAACTGCTTCTTCTTCTTTTGGCTTTTCTTCCGTTACATCTTCCATTTCAACATCCTCTGTTTTGATTTCTTTCTCAGTTAGTACTGGAGTCTCTTCTGTAGACTTTCTGGCCTCTTCTTTTTCCCCCATGGCGTTATATACCTGTTCTCTCAACTCCTCCCTTGCTTCTTCTACATGATTGAGGAAGCATAAACATTTCTTCGAGTTTAGTGATAAAGACATTAACGGGCACTGACAATACCACCCTCAGACCCTCCAGTGTGTTGGTTTGTCATCAAGTTAGACGACGTTTCTAAAAACTTCCTTTTCAAAACACAAGCTATTAGGATGCAACCAACATAGTAACTTCAACTAAGCAAATCCCTTCCCTTCCCCAGACTCAATTATTGCAAGCGGCCGCTCAAGCAGTGTGCAGGTTTGCGCGCTAGCATTTTTAGTCACAGCTAAGCAAGAGATGCCAGTGTTTTAATAGTCTGGATTGACAGGAATTCCTGTATTACCTCCAGCTGCAGGCAGTGTAAAATAGTTGCCATCCTTGGACTTCAAGAGACTGACCTGTCCTACTACACACACTGTACTGCTACGAGGTTACAAAGCAGTTCAAGTTGACTGTGAAGCTTAAGAAAGCAAGTCTGAACACAGTGTTTCAGGACACAGACATCTGGTGACCCTTCACACATGCTTAAGCCATCAGTTCCTTGTAGAAATTTTGGAGGTTTTGTTCAATCTTTAAGCAAGATTAGAAGAACAAAGAAGTCCATTCTGGCTGCTAGGAGTTTTAACAGAATGATTCTGACTACCCAGGATACCAATATACAGGACTTGGACCATTTAGACAAGAAAACGCAGCTTGGTACCTTCATGACATGGCAGAAAGCCTTACATACCATCAACAGCTGGCAAGGCAGAATCATCTTCAGCTTTTTCTCCTTCCTCTTCGACCTGCACCCCTTCCAAGGCATTTCCCAATACACCATTTTCCATTCTAAAGGGAATAAGAGTTTGTTATCCCTTGGCTCTGCTAATTACACCCCTTTAGTTGTGGAAGCTGCAATACCATGGCCCATTCCACCCAGCGTAACCCTGCGTATATGAGGTTCTACTGCAAACCTGCCTATACAAGGACAAAGCTATTACCCCAGCCAGACTCTTGATCTGGATGCCTGACAAGTTACATGCTTCCTTGACAGTAACAGGTGCTTAGAAGATAAGACTACTTACTAACATTGTAAATAACATCTCCCTCCAGCAAAATATGGATATTTGTCAAATGTTTCCTAAAAGACTACTGCTACTACAAAGCATTGCTTTGGTAACAGTGAACAAGCCACAGCACATAGCACCTCTACTTCTTTGAAATCTGCTTTTCTGCCAGAAGCTTTATTTCTGATACTATTTTTCATTCTCAGTAGTCAAGTTGTACAACCTCTTAAGCCAGTCGCTCCTATTTCTTCAGGAAGGAGGCACACCCAGCACTGTTAGGCTACAAACCACCTAAAGGAAGCATACTATACATTTAAGGACAGGCACCGTACATGAGCAACTGTTAGCATACCTTGCCAACTCCAGGAGAGATTTTCCATAATAAAAAAAAGCTTCTGCACACTCATCCGCTGTCTCACCATATTTTTTACCCCTACAAAAGTAATGAAGCATTATTTGCCTGTGCCAGTTTCAGAGGTTTTGATACCTGAACTTCAAAGCTAAGAATTCCTGGACAGGAAGGATCAGTTTCCTAGCTTGTCTTCCATTTTTGAACAATGGATGAATGCACCTCTCACTTATTTAGAAGTGTCTCTCATAAGCATCTAGCAAAGCAAATTAATCTAAAAACCCAAGACGTATCACCCTCAGAGACTGATCGAGACCAGCAAAGAATGGGCAAGTAACACAATTCCATTATTTTCACATTAACAGACTACATCAGAACTATGTAAGGCAAAATAAAATACCAAATCCTTTTGTCTCCCTAGAGAACTGCACTGGCAATTACTTTTATTACAAAAGCTGTCTAAATTGCACACCAACTATGGTATTGTCCTACACCTAAGTACTCTCCTCTGTTGCATTATAAATAGAGCAGTATATATAATGCAACAAAATAATTTTTTCTTGTATAAACCACATCAGTGTAGTCAAGCTGAAAACCAGTCCCTACAAAAACACACAAAACATTTTACTACTTACAGTAAGCTTGCAGCTTCCTGGAATGCATTGACAGCAGCTGGAATATTCCCCATTACCAAGTGTTTCTGCCCTAAACCCAGTAGTTTCTTGGATTCTCCATCCACATCCATACTAGGGAAAAAAAAATCAAATGCAGAATTGTTAGTTTCCATAGCAATCAGAAAGCTACATGTCAGCCGGATTCACATCCAGCTTTCAAGACCTAGTCAGATCGATGTAAGTTGCATACGCTACGCTGACTGGCACCACCTGAATTGTATTTTAAAATCGGGACCAACTTTTAGTTTTGATGCCCGAGGACAAACAGGTTAACTCTAACCAACGGCTGCGAGAAGCGGGTGTCAGATCGGACATGACAAAGGATGCTCAACAGAATACACTAGGAGTTGTGCAGCAACGTAACACCGAGCACTGCACAGCGCTTCACCAGCCTCCGACGCCGCTGAAAAAAAAAGAGAATAAACGCACGTTGTGGCACCTGAGAAGGACGGGGGTGAGCCTGGCCTCAGCTCAGCGCACCTCGGGCGCCCGCCCCACCTGGTACCTCGGGCTGGGACCAGAGGAGATGCCCGCAGGGAAGCGGGGCTACCCGCGAGCCGCACGCGTGTCCTGCACCCCGAGCACTAGCGCGCCCGTCCGGAAGGTCCCAGCAGGAACCACCATCCCTCACCTGTCTGCCTTGTCCGCGGACGTGGAGGGAGCGGCCAGTTCCTCGTCCATCCTGCAAGGGAGCGGAGGAGCGGCCGTGAGCGCCGTGCCGGAGGCGCGGGGCAGCGCCGGTGCCCGGCCGCCCGCAGCAAGGCGGCCTCGCTGCGTCAGCGCTGCTGCTGTGCTCGAGCGTTTTGGGGAAAGCGACGCGTTTTTATCGTATTTTGTTTATTTATTGCAAAGGAGAGAGTGAACTGCCGGGAAAAGCAGGAGCCCTCACGCCCGACCGCACCACCGGCCCCGCCAGCTTGCGCGGGGCCGGCGGCGGAGCCCTGGCGGAGGGGCGGCACGGCA
>VXAA01006435.1:908990-926308 GCA_013399115.1 Anseranas semipalmata
ACCCCCGAGGACACGCCCCGGCCCGCCTCGCGGCGCGCGCACGCCGCGGGGGGACTACCGCTCCCAGCATGCCGCGCGCCCGCCCTCCGCGGGACACTCAGGGCGCCCGCGCGCGGGTGTTGCTAGGAAGCGTAGTCCCAAGAGGTAGCTGCCGCCGCTGGGCCGCGCTGCCCGCTGGGAAGTGTAGTGCCGGAGGGCGGCGGGGTCGCGCAGGGAAACTGAGTTCCGCCGGGAAGCCGCTGCCGCGCGGCGTGCTGGGAATTGTAGTCCACGCCGGGGGGTTGGGGGGGGCGCGCTGCGTGAGGACTCCTCGCCGGGCCCGCCACGGCCCTGCAGCGCCGGAGACCCCCGAGGCGCCGCCCCCGGCCCGCCCCCGCTGGACAGGGGGAAGGCGGACATCTTGTGAGGGCGCCTTCGTGAGGCGCCGCCGGCGGCCACCCGTGGCGGGGAGCAGGCGGCGGGGCCAGGCCAGGAGGAAGTTCTCCAGCCCCAGCCGCTCCTCCGTGCAGCCACGCTGCCGGAGCCGCCGGTTTAACGCAACGGAGCTAACCTGCGCTTCGCAGGACTTCCCTCTGCCTGCTCGCGTCCTCCTGTTCAGGGAAATAACTTGCAAAAGTTATTAACTGGGCTCCCGGCAGGAGAAGGGGAGGGAAGAAATCTCGAAGCCGGACGCTGAGTGCAGTATTTACTGAGAGCATGCAAACATGCAAGTGGAAACGCACGCGACAAAAGCCACTTCTCTCGGCACGATGACTGCTGTTAACGTAGCACCTTCAACTGAAACTGCTTCCTCACCCATCTGCGATGAGAACCGCATTCCAAGTCACCCGTGCTTGATCAGAATAAAATTATTTCAAAAAAAAAAAGGGGGGGGGATTGCATTTCCCTTAGGAAAAAAATGTCCAATCTAGTAAAAAATCCCAACTGAGCTGTAATTGCTTTCTGCACTGAGGAAAATTCAGCAGGAATTAGGAGACACTTTACTGAGGAACAAATAAACTCTTTACATAAGGATTACAAAAAGCAATAAACAGGTTTGTTCCAGTTCAGCTGCATATTATAAGGCCCAAGGCAGAAATACTTGAGGAGACGTTACACTTGAGATGGATATACAGTTTTAATATAGGCCTATAGTAAACGAGGTTATAAAAACTAAAACGGTCTAATTCTTTAATTTTTGACCTATTTGAATACAGAGGATTATTCTTCCAATTCTGTTATTCCTATGGGAAAAACACAAAATAATTGCTCTTTATTTCACTTACAGTCTGTTAAGCTGTCTTTATCCAGGAGCAAAACAGAAGCCATGCCTATGACCATCTCTGAATGGCATCGGATCTGAAAGAGTCCCTTTGTTTTAATTCTGAGAGGCCTTTAGAAACCGTGCCTTGCTACCATGCCTGCACCAAGGCAAGTGAGCATTAATCATATTTTACAGGTAGAGAAAACCAAAATAAAGTATTAAGTAACACTGCTAAGGCCACAGATGGTATCACTATTGGAGCTCTGGTATGTACTAGGACCTCATGCTCTTTGTACTCTGATGAGGTACAATTCATGAAGGGACTGAAACAAATAAAACATTGTTAGTGCTAGAGCACCAGTCCTGCTTGATAGCGTATGGGGCACTCAGTAAATTTGTCCCTGCCACAGAGTAACACAGAGACCTGGCAAGTAGGAAAGCAGAGGCACAGAAAAGGCAAATTCCTTGCCCAGTGTTACCAGCAGGTCAGCAGTGGAATGGGAAGCAGGACCAGCTCTCCCATGTGTTAGCCCAGACAGCAGTCAAAAAGGAGACATTAAAATGGAAGGGGCCCTCTGACAGTTTTTTTTTTTTTTTGTTGTTTTTTTTTTTTTTTTTTTTTTCTTTTATTGTATAGTCAGGAAGTAATTCTGTGACCTTCCAGAACTCAAACTGGACATCTTTGGTAAAGAGACATTGGACAACTTTATGGGAAAGGAAGGATGAATTTCTATAAGACTTGCTAAAAAGTTATTGAGACTTTTGTGAGAGGACAATCAGAGTTATTCTAGAGCTAGAACCTATTAATGTGGCAAGCAACAGGAATGATTGCCCTGAAGGCCTGCTTCAGGGTATGCATTTATTGTCCTCAAATCAACAGACAAATTAAAAGAAAAAGAAAATAAAGAGGAGAGAGTTTAAGTCCCATGAGTATTCTAAAAGGGATAAAAAGCACGGAGTATGGCTGGTAACTTGAGTTTTAATGAATGCTTCATGGATATAGTGCAACTGTAGCACATTTCACTTTATTCCCTGTATAAAACATTAACAAAGATACTGAAGTTGATAGCTGGGCAGTTGTTTAGTCTGAGAATGCTTTCATGCCTTTCCCCCTTTTTTCCCCTCATGGTAATAAAGATTTCAAAACCGTTCAACAGACAGAAAACCCAAAGTACTGCCCTAGCCTGATAATGATGTGTGGAACTTGGTTTAGAAACTCCCACTCTTTATCTAATGCCAAGATTTTATGCTTCCCAGGGCAAGCTTGTGGATTTATTACAATGACTGCAAACTCTGACATGGAAGCTACAGGATCTCCAGAAAGAAGGTCGATTAAAAGCAGTACATTGTAAGTAAACCTACTCGGGAAGGAAGGTTTTATTTGGGTGGTGGGTTTTTTGACTAATTGTGGCACTAATTACTTTGTGGAAAAGTATGCAGAGGAGCATGTTATTCTAACACCTTATTTTCTAGCAGTTAATAGGGGTCATTGAAGGGGTAATGGGGGTGTCCAGCATCTCTTGGTATTAGTTTTCCATTCACCTGTGAAATAAACAGACAGATGCATGTCAGAAAGATAAAGATCCATCCTTACTCTCTTTCAAATTCTGCATGGTTTCAACTTGTAAATCTTCATATCCCAAACATCTGGGAGCATCTTCTTGAGCTTAATCAAGAGCTGTTCCCTCTGCCCCTAAGTCCTCTTAGCACTTCTTGAAAGAAAGATTTTTTCATAGCCTAAAGCAAGAGTCTTTCTTCCAGCTACTTAGGCTTTAAGAATTGAATTCATAGTTAAGCCTTTTGCCTTGTAGCCATTACTGAATAAGTGTTGCAACATGCATGCCTCAAAACACTTTGTAGAAGTAAATGCTTTTGCCCATCTTTCTGTGATGGGGTTGCTGGGCTGCCAATTTTACAGATGGATATGATGAATCAAATAAAGTAATATGTTTAGGGCCATACACTGAAGCGTTAATAGTGCCACTGAACTCCTTCACAGCGCTTTTTGTTTAAGAACACACTTCTTGTTTAGGAACGCTTCCATGGCCAACCAGTTGCTCCAGCTGTAGAATGGGAGTACTGAAACTAATGTTTATTCACAATGAAACAAAGGCTCTGGATGGCCCAAAAGCAGATGTAGCCAAGCAGAAGTTTCAGTTCTTATGTCCCACCTCTATGCATTCAAATGCATAAATTGCATTCCTAGATGCATTAAGTCCACTGCAACACCCTCATGTGCTAGGAGCTGGGGTAAAATCTTGCTCTGTAATCTGTAATGTTTGAGGAAATGCAGGTGCAGCATCAGCAAGAAGATAAACCTCCCCAGTTAACAGACTAGCATCATTCAGCTAAAACTTACATTAAGCTCCTAATGACTGAGTAAAAGTCACGTTAAACAAATCATTGATTTTTATGTATATGTGATTTTTATATTACTGTGATGCTAGATATCACTCAAAATCTTATGGGGGCAGAGGTAATCACGGGTACTTTCAAACCAAGTATCCGCTAGCAAGTCCCTGTATTAGCTTTCAGAATAAATCATGCATTCCAAAGCAACAACTGGAATCCCTAGTTTACAATGAGATCTAGGGAAGTGTGAAAATAGTCACTTGGGGGCACTACAGAGCAGAAAACCAACATGTTAAGGTTCAGTATTTGTCTGGTGCTCAGGTTAAAATAAAATAAAGCTGAAATGAAACTGTCAACTGAAGGCAATCTTTAAAACAGTGAACAAAACTATCACAGTATCTTCACATTTCCTCATACTCTCCTGAAAGCCAACAACTGCAAGTTCCCAGAATTCACATTTCTTACCACCACCACCCCTCACCCCCTGTTTCTTTCCCCTGCATATTTTCCCTACAAAGAACAGTTCTTCAGGTAAACATTCTTGTTAGCAGCATGTCAAAACAGCAGTTGCCAGAAGCAATGTTGCATATAGCTGCTTCCAGTCTACCCCAGGAATCTGAAGGAAGAAGGGGGAGGAGGGGTAAATCAGCAGTGAACACACTGCAAATCAACAGTAGCCTTGTAAGTATCAAAAAAATAAAATAAAAAAATAAAATAAAAAATAAAAAGACAGATCATGTGTACAACACCACCACTCCTCCTGTCCTGGCTTGCTAGCCATTCAAGTTTTGCTAAAGTATATTCTCTGACCAATTATGTGTTTCCAAAAGTTTGGATTTCAGGCTGGTATCAGGTATGGATAAACAATTTCCAGCCTCTATCCAGATAATGATCTGTTAAAATACAAAGCATCTGAAATTGTCTACATGCAATGCAATAGCTTCACCTCAGACTTAGAGCAAAACAACAATGTGGAGAAGAGCGGCACAACTGTAAGACCTGGTGGTTATACAGCAGCGAGGTAAAGCAAGGAAAAATTGTCTCGTCAGTTATGATAGGAGCACCGACGTATCACACTTTGAAATCCAAACACTATAAATTAGATTCATGGAGGAGATAGGCATGAAAGGTTAGACAGGAATTTTAATTTACAGATGATGAAAATTCTTTCTGATAAGCCCAGAAGGGATGGGCAGGAGACAAAAGGTTCCTCTAGAGATATTACAGCTAGAGTCGCATTTTAATTCTCCTCATCTTGCTTCTTCCTGTCTTATTATCTGACAATATGGCAATATCTTTGAAGCCCAGCTGCACCACATTCACACCTTTTTCTAGCTGGTTGGGCTAGCACTTTGAACTGTATTTCATTTCTTCTTTGTGAGTCACTGATCTGAACACATCTCCCAGGTAACACACACGCACACACACACTGAAACAACCCTACAGTTAAAAGCATGGCCTTGAAGCTTTCACAAGCCCCAGCACTGCAAACAGTGAAAGCTGTAACAAGTATCTATCTACCCGTGACACAAGACGATCATTCACCACAGGTTCACAATTTCTCTTTTCAAATTGTTAGATTAGTCACTGATCTGCTCTCAAGAAACCTTAACAATAAATCCTGGAGAAATGCTTTCTGCAAAGAATTCTTAACCAGTAGCCAATGAGTTATGAAGAATTTACAGGCAAACTGCTAGAGAGACAAGGGCATGACTGACAGCTTCCAAATTTGCAGAGACCTACTGCATCTATGCAGCATACTGTACGATGAGAAGGGACAAATCACTTCAAATTCATTTTAGCACAGTTGCAATATTTTGGTCAGTGACCCATCAGGGAATGTCAACATTTCTCTGTTGTACAGGCAGAAGCAGGACAATAGACATAAGAAATGAGGAACACTATAACAACAAGAGACATTAAGGCGCTTTTTTTTCCCCCTCCAGCTTCAGTGAGTAAAAAGGAATAAGTTTAGGTTCTTTAATAAAAGGAAAGAAAAAGCCTAAAAGTACTTAACCTTTAAGGCATGAGTTTCTCTAAAAACAGACTGCCATCTAATAGCACACAAGGTAAGGTTTCATGTGACAGAGGAAACTGATGATGCTATGACATGCTGCAGCTAATGGATTTGCAAAGAAAAATAACACAACCTAAGTCAAACTCCTTACGTTGGAGGAAAGTCATTACAACAGATGCTGAAAGGGACATCCAGTGGAGTGGACAAATTCCCTCACGTGGCTTCCATGACAGAAGCAGAGAGCTAATAGCACCTTGCGTTTTCAAGGAACTTAGAGGTTTATGGTAAAAAGCAGATGGGGACAGGTCAAACTTCTGGAGGAGCAGTGTGGACCTTAGCCTGCCTGTACTTGAGAGGAACAGATCAACATGTGTTTGGTGAGGTTTGATGCAAGAAGGGACTCTGGCTAAAGGCCCATGGACAGGTCAGTAACGAGGACTCACGAGAATCAACGGTGGCAGAAACAGAGCAGAAAAGGTTTCAAAAAGCTACCTTTTTTGTACCCAACTTTTGAAAAATTCCCTCAGCTTAGGTACCCTAAAAAGATGCAGTACCCTTATTCATAAGTAGTTCTGACAGGGAACAGTAAAAGAAAAAGAAAACTGCAGAAACCCCTCTTTGTGGCCACATTCACATAATCAAAACTATTAGAAGTGTGAGAAATTTACCGTAAGCATTGGCACAATGTAACGCCAGTTTTTGTTCAGGCTTCCAATGTGGCTCATCTCCTCTTCTGTGAGACTGAAATCAAACACCTAAGAACAAAAGCAAGAGGCTTTTGTTCAATAACCATAGGTTTTTCATATTTAATTCTATTGAATTTTACCTCTTGGTTTTCTTTCCTTAATAAATCACAAACATCCCCTTGGGTCATGAATTTCTCCAGAGAATTTCTCCACAAGCAATATTGCTGACTTAAAGGCAGAGAATTTCCACTCCTCAATAATCTAGAACAGAATGTATCAGCAGCAGTGACCTTACACATCCTGACTATTTCACTGTTTAATTTCAGGTGACTGTGCAACACCACAGCTATAACTGAGGCAAACAGACACACACACAATTTATTAAGCTCTAGCTACATAGTATTTCCGATTTTCAAAAAAGAAAACCTATGTGCCATATTAGAGTTGTAAGATCCCAGTGTTAAAACCCAAGTAAGTCAATTAAACATATTGCTAGTTGTTGTAATATTTCAAACGTCTTTCAAATCTTCAACTTTGATAAGTCCCAGCCTCAGAGGGAATTTCCATACAACTCTGAACAATGGAAATTATGCAATGCATCTGTGAAATTATGCATCTGTAAAAGTCTTGGCTTCCAACAGCATTAGTTTGTCTTCTGTTTATAAATATGAAAATGCAATTAAACTAATTTTGCAGGAAATACTAAAACAAAGGCTTAAAGCCTGAGGTGTTCATACACTTGCCAATTCTAAGCCTTCTCTGATAATGCGTAGCACTCTTCAACAAAGATAAAAAAACAGCAGGACTGTTCCTCCAAGTGCTGCCTCTTGAATCAATATTCTGTTCCCATGTAGATTTAAACCTTGAGTACCCGCAGAGTTCACTGGAGTTTTTGTAATTTCTAGCAGCATACTACATCAGACTTTGGTTTAACGGGAGTAACAGTTGCAGAAAGAAGTCCTTACTTAAAAACAAGTATGTAACCAGCCAATCTGTATGATTAAGGGCTGAAAAAAAGATCACAGGAGGTGATTCAGACACCCACCAAATTATTACAAGTCAGTTTTCAAATAATTTGTGAACTGCCTCTACTTTAGAGCAGATGCAAATCACACTAATTCTATTCCTTTGGCACTATCAGAATGGCAGTTTGCTGCAGAAACAGTTACCAGTCCTCACTTGCAGGACAAAGCATTAGGAGAGTAATCATTCTTTCCTGAAACTGTT
Source organism: Anseranas semipalmata (assembly GCA_013399115.1). Taxonomy (NCBI): domain Eukaryota; kingdom Metazoa; phylum Chordata; class Aves; order Anseriformes; family Anseranatidae; genus Anseranas; species Anseranas semipalmata. The sequence goes on from VXAA01006435.1 coordinate 916,516, forward strand.
ATTCATAACCAAGAATCATTAAATATCATTAAAAGACTCCCTTGTTCAACAAAATTTCTCATAAATTTCAGCAAAGGTTTTTCATTTAAACTTCTAAAAAGAATGTTCTTTCCCTTTTGATAATAAGACTATGCGTATGCACACATGCACATGCACCCACAGTTGCTAGAAACTCTTTTGTTTTCCAAAAATCTTTACTTTCTGAGCATGTGCATACATTGACAAACAAGAACGAACCAAGTGCCTCAGATTGTTGTAGTAGGACAGTATATAACTCACATGAAAGGGCATTGCTTGAACTCCTGTCCTCCATCTACACTTACCTGGAGATTCTGCAGAATGCGAGCAGGAGTGACGCTCTTGGGAATGGTAACCACTTTACGCTGCACTTGCCACCTGTTGAGAGGGAGAAGAGAGATTTTCTGTGCGGGCAGCCCAAAAATCCCCACTGATGGGGGGAAAAACATGCACCCCAAGTAGATCCCTTCAAGCTGGCGTGTTTTGCTTTATTTAAGGCCAGGTCCCAAATGCCACCCCTCTCAATTGTTCTGTACCTGAGGATGATCTGCGCTGGTGACTTGCTGTATTTTTCTGCCAGTTTTTTGATCCCTGGTTCCTCTAGAAGCACGGGCTCATCTGGGTGTTTCCACATGCGATCTGGAGAACCGAGGGGACTGTAGGCAGTAACAAGCAGTCCTTGTTTTTGGCAGTGAGCTATCAGCTCGTTCTGAGCTAGGTAAGGATGACATTCTACCTATTAAAACAACCCACAATGAATGGCCAGAGAAAAAATTATCAACACAAAACTCTAAAAAAACAGGAATCAAGCAGCGGAATCAAGCACATCACAAGAGGTCATTCCAGCTTCTGGAAAACCTTACGAAGTTATAACTTACTACCAGGAGAATGAAAAACTGTCTGGTAGGCTAAGATTACAGTAAAAGGAAAATAGATTGCTTAAGCTTAGAGTGCTGGATTTTCTCCATGTGTCCAACAGATCATCCAACAAGCAAGGAAGCTCTCTATAGGAACGATTTAAGTTAGTCCCTCTTGATCTTTTCTTCTTGTAGACTAAATTGTTCCTCACAGGGAAGACAAACTCTTTTACAGAAAAGTATCAACTAAATAGGCATAAATGGCCACAAAACGTGGATGTAGGCCTCCCCACTGAATTCATCCATCTGGAAAGACACCCTCTGTGTGCCTACTCCTGCAGACATGGCTATATTTCTCTCTGTACATCAAAAGCTGCACTCCTTGTGCTAAACATGTAGCATTGGTTTGCACATTCTTCACTCCCATGGACAAACAGGAAAAGCATTCCTCCTCTCCTTTATTCATCTTACCTGGAGCACACATGGTTTGACAGTAGCCACACTTAATATATCATCAATCTGACGACTATTGAAGTTTGACAGCCCGATGGCTTTCGCAAGACCTTTTTCTACCAGCTTCTCCATAGCCTTCCAGGTATCCTTGTAATCAGTGTAATCATAACGCATTGTGCCATCAGGATTCTTTGGGAAGAGATTGTCCCCTCGTCTACAGCATCAAAGTCAAAGTGTAAGTATATATACCACATGATTTCTATTATATTAGTTCTTCGTTAAAAGAAACTTTCTTCAGAGTATTCTTAAAAGCTTATGCATAGTTTGGAAGCTTGAGTACAAACTGAGCAAATTTCTCTGTTGAATTCTATTATGAACACTTAGCCTACAAGAAATTATTTTACACAAAGTCTTTCCTATGTAAACTTGTTATACAGTGCTTAGAACTACTTACCAACAGCGTGCTGCTTACCTATAGTGACTACATAAAACGGATCCACCATTGTATATACAACAACAGCACTTTGATCCTAGCAAAACAGCTGATTTAGAGAGCAGCAACCCAGAAGGCAGCTTTGGTTTTGCAATTTGTTTTCGAGGGAGGACTGATAGTCTGTTTGGAGCTGTTACCAAAGGGATCCTGGTTTAGGAGCTATCTAGCAGACACTGTATTCAAAGTAGTCTGGTTTTCTCACTCTCTTTGAATTCTCTAGCAGAGTCAGCACTGGGTGCAAGCACAGATTCTCAGAGAAGTCTAAAGATGTACACGTTGCTTGTTGGTTGGGTGTGTTTCCAATTAGTCATACCAACCCATTTAAAAATAAAATAACATACAAACAAAGAAACCAACCAAAACCACGCACAGCAAGAACCTGGTTATGTCAGGTGACACCACCACACTACCAAAGGGCTATGAGTGCTCTCTGAGCAGTCCATGCTTGGAGGGGTGCCAATGATCCCACTGGAAGAGTGCTGCTTCATATCCGCTGCAGGACAAATGTTTTTTTTTTTTTCCCCCAACCAACCGAAAAACAAACCTATTTCAAAACAGGGGGAATTTTTAACAGAAGTTCTTCCTCCAAACTGTCCCTAGTTGAAAACATTTCCTCATTCTGTTGTGCTGAGGGATACATTTAGAATTTGACTGTCTTTCATACCAGGAGCGTTGTATGCTTTGCAGAATTCAGTTCATACGACTATAAGGGAAAAAGTGTTTTTAGGTTTGTAGAACAGGCTGAAGCCCCTCTGAATCTGACAGGGTTTCCCCCGTTAAGTGAAGTGTCCATGCAAACAGCTGGTCAGGAGATTTTTTTTCTCCTCTTTTTACTGATTGTTTAAGCAGGAAGAAGAAATGCATCCACAGTCACAAGAAAATAAAGCAAGGAACTCTGCTTCTGATAGGGTTGTAGGATAAATAGATCTAGCATTTAACTGGAGAACTTTATCTTCCCGTATTTCCTCAAATCTTAGAATTACTGCAATTAAAGTGTCATAAGAGGTCATTTTCATTTCCTTCTCATACAGACACCAACGTGGTACTGCATGTGCTTGGCCACTCCAGTACATTTAATAACTTAGTGAAAAGTGTTGTCTTCTTTACAAAGCACTTAATTTTCATTTTACAGATACGTACAACTAAGGCACAAAGCAACAATGGGATTTCCTCAGGTTACCAAGTACATCAGTGGTAGAACCAAGAATAGCAGCACATTTTCACATATTCATTGAATATGAGGCAGCAGTGTGCTCAGGTGGCCAAGAAGGCCAACAGCATCCTGGCTTGTATCAGGAACAGTGTGGCCAGCAGGACTAGGGAGGTGATTGTCCCCCTGTACTCGGCTCTGGTGAGGCCGCACCTCGAGTACTGTGTTCAGTTTTGGGCCCCTCACTACAAGAAGGACATGGAGGTGCTCGAGAGAGTCCAGAGAAGGGCAACAAAGCTGGTGAGGGGTCTCGAGAACAAGTCTTACGAGGTACGGCTGAGGGAGCTGGGGTTGTTCAGCCTGGAGAAGAGGAGGCTCAGGGGCGACCTTATCGCTCTCTACAGGTACCTTAAAGGAGGCTGTAGCGAGGTAGGGATTGGTCTCTTCTCCCACGTGCCTGGTGACAGGACGAGGGGGAATGGGCTCAAGTTGCGTCAGGGGAGGTTTAGGTTGAATGTTAGGAAAAACTTCTTTACTGAAAGGGTAGTTAGGCATTGGAATGGGCTGCCCAGGGAAGTGGTTGAGTCACCATCCCTGGAGGTCTTTAAAAGACGTTTAGATGTTGAGCTTAGAGATATGGTTTAGTGTGGGCCTTGTTAGAGTTAGGTCAGAGGTTGGACTAGGTGATCTTGGAGGTCTCTTCCAACCTGAACGATTCTGTGATTCTGTGATTTTCCCAATGCCGAGGTGAATCGACTAAACTACTTTTAAGCTTCCAAATACATGTCAAACTTGACAAAGATTTTACCTCACAGCAAGACAAACTTGAAGCTAGTATAAGTTGGCAAGCTTCGGTAGAGAAACTCGTTCAATAAAGCTTTATTCCTTTCTCCAAGACAGATTACTTTCGGTTACCTAACTTTGGCACCCATGCCAAGCTGTCAGCCATTTAGTGATCCTAATTTCACTACCAAGTTGTTTTCACTATTAAAGCCAAAAAAATCAGTAGCTACTTAAGGATTTCAAATTAAGACTTAATACCCATTTTTACAGTATTATGACTGCTAAATAATGACAGCAATTATCCCTTTTCTATTTATAATACCTCTATACAGTAACAGAAATTGTCTCCTCTACCGTTTCCAGACCTGCTACAAATCTAAATAAATTCTGAGCCAATTCAAAGAAGAAGAATTAAATGGGAACAATTGTTTCTGTGAATCAATGCATCGAATATGACTGAATGTACAGGTTACAGGTAGGGAGGGGTCCATAACACAGTCTGTAGGATTAGGCTATAAATCACCCTTAAAAATGTCTCGCAGACAGTTTACACAGGAAGAAATTCACAGCTCAAAAAGAAGCTCCTCAGGACACAACACCAGACACTTATATAAAATTGGGGTTTCTGCATTCTGTGCCCTTTCCAGGTGGAACTTACTCAAATGCATGAGGCCAATGCATGAGGTACAGGTCCAGGTAATCCAGTTTCAAATCTCCAAGTGTTTTCCTTAGTGCTGGCTCTACATCTTCTGGGTGGTGCTTGGTGTTCCAGAGTTTTGATGTTACAAACAGGTCCTCCCTTTTAATAACCTTTAAGAAAGGGAGGAGAGCACAATTTATTGGAGCAAGCTCAGAAAGAGAACTGCAGCAATTCCCCAACTAGCTTTAAAACAAAGAAAACAATTTAAGTTAAAAGAAAAAAAAGTTAACACATGGAACCTACAAATTAAACCTTTCAGAAATGTGCTGGATGGAGAACAGCAAGAGAAATACACACTTATATTGACCCATCCTAAAGTACACCAAACACTTAGCAATTCACTAGAAGTTTTGAAAGAAACAAACAAACAACAACAAAAAAAGACACACACCCTTCTCCAAACTCTAATTCAAGGGTTAAAGCCACTACTAAGTGTAATGTGGCCAAATAAAAGATTACTCAGTTTATTCATACGTAAATTTTGCATTTTCTGTTAAACAATTCATATATTCAAGGCACAACCAGCTAACCTACTACACTCATCACGTGTTATAAACCAAGAATGTTTCTCCTAGAAAGAATGTGGGAAAATAAACAGAAGGTTCACCAAACCTCTGCACTTGAACTTCTAAGTTCTGGGAGGAATGTACTAAGAATTGAGCACCATGTATTGGAAGAATAAGACCCAGAAATGAAACAAATATAAATATAGGTATTTAGGAAGTATAAAATGTAAAAAAAGAGATCATATTTAGCATGCTGAAGCACAGAACACCATCAGAAGGCAATTCTCACTGACCTATGCAGCATCAAATTTCACTCAAGACTATACCTTATAGAAGACGGAATGATTAATTCCTTAGTTTCTCTCCTCCACCCACTCAGTTATTTGTGTTTCACAGACTAGCTGTTGTGTTCAAAAAGAAAAATGTTCTAAAAATTCTTGTTTTAAGTTAGTTAGCCAATACAAACTGAATAAAAATAGTCCTATGCTTCCCCACATTAGTTGCCAGTATCTAAAGAGTGCGAAGGAATCCCTGGGGCAAGCTGAAAACAAGCTGAAAACAGCCTCTCTCGAGCTAATCACATAACAAAGAGATTGCCCTGCAGCAAAGGGGAGAAGAGCAGAAAAGCAGGAATACCAGATCTTTCTTTCCAGGGGCTCTGAGGCCATACACATAATTCTTCTGGCCCCTTGGGCCAACAAGAGCAAGGGGATGAATTTAAGATTACACCCGAGGTCATCCACAGGAATGACTGTTACATTACATTACCTTACAGTCATGAACTGTCAGTTCAGACCCTAGAGCCACAGTTAACACAAACCTTCAAATACAATTACTGTTAAAAAAAAAAAAAAGTATGCATTTACTCACTCAGATATTTGATCTATCACCAAAAAACCTATGATCACTGAATTTGCTGTGGGTACCCAGCATTGCATACCACTCTAGGCTGGCAAACTAGAGTAACTTTTCATATAAATCATGGAATGTGTTTTCCATTATAATGAGTGATTCTGGCAACCTCTAATTTTTGAAAACCCAAATTGGGATACTGGCTGGGGGGTGTTTATCAGGGAACTGAAAAAAGGCATTTTCTGTAGCTTCCACACAAGACAATCTTTTCTCCTCCTGACAGTCAGGATGGTTCCAGAGGAGATAAAGCCCTCTTTCATGCCTGCTCCTGATTAATAACAAACAGCTGGGACAGACCAGAAGGAAAAGCCACAGATGTTAACTTTACAGCCTACTTTCAGGTCACAGTTGTAAATTCTGATACAACATACAGTCAGCATGGCAGTTCTTGTGTTTTTACCTTGCTGGGCCCAACGCATTCCTGGAAAGCCTCGCCGATCTCTGCTTCATTGCTGTAAGCTGCTGCGCAATCAATGTGGCGATAACCCACACTTAGGGCATATTTCACTGCTTCTTTCACCTGTAATCAGAAACAGATTACCCAATGCTATCAGTGGAACCGGGACACAACTGAAAAAAGTTGCTAAGGACTTAATGAGGAACACTGCTGAAGTACAGACCTAGATAAGGTTATGAGACCCAAGCAGAGTAGAAAACAGTCCTCTGTGGCACAGCCTTCATGAGTGAAGAGCTAAGTGCTAGTAGACACTCCAAGGCTAACATGAAAACGGACCTTGCACGCAGGCCAAGCATGCAAGAACTCAACAGACAGAACAGAAGTTTTCTTAGCTATAGTTACCACGCTTTTCTTAAATATCAGATGAGCTCTAAGAAGCAATTTTCAAATAAATCATGGCTTAGGAAGATAAACTTAGTGGAACTAACTAGCCAATCAACCAATGTTAGCCAAGCCTGGAAGATACAACCTCTCCCCCAGTAAAAGAAAAGCCAGGTTTCTAATTCCATAATTGCCAGAGCTCAGGTTTGGTTCAATTGTTTACATTTAATTTTTATGATAAGGCTACTTTATGGCGCATTTTTCCTTCATGTCTCATTCTCACTGATTGCACAACAACAGCAGTATAGTGACAAGAAAGTCAATATTCTGGTGATTATTATCCCATGACCTGCAGGGGATCTCCCGATGATGCTTACAATTTCACATTTTGCTTTCCACATTTATGACAAAGAAGGTACTGCCAACAGCAAGCATCCCTTGCTCCATATTGCTACACATGAGCCAGAATGGTTGGGAACCAAGGTACTATACTTTGAATCTGTTTCTGCTTTTGACAGCTCTAATAAAGCACAAGCTCAGCACATATATCCACATGCTGGCGTTAGACATGGGGCAAGCCTAGAAACGAAAGAGGGAAACACAGAATGGCATCTCTTCCAGGATTCTTAAGTGGTTTTTGAATGAAGAGTTTACATAACTGATTGCACAAGAACAAAGAAATTACCAGACTCCGTCATCATCTGCTGTTAGATGGACGGAGCATTAAGGAAAATCCATTTTATTTAACTTCCAGTGCTCAGTAAGCACATAGTCTCTGTCCATCTCTTAAGTGCTACAGTAAGAGCACATCTCTGAACAGTGATTTCTATACATTGCTCTTCAATGACTTCTTATGAGGCTATGGGAGATTCAGTTACTCTGTGTCTGACGATTGATGCAATATGGCCCTAGTTTATTTGACAATATTATGTCTCTCTTGTCAAGAGATTAAAAATGTGTCGACAAAAGGCGAGAGTGATTGATTTCTTTCAACTTAAGTACCAGCATTTTCAATTTTAAAGCTGACAAGGTGATTAACACCAATAAAAGACATGTACAGTCTCTAGCTTTCAGATGCTACAGAAAAAGAGCGAATCAAATGTAAGAGGGATCTCTCTTCTGCTGGTGAAATTCACTTGTTTTTCCTGTCAAGAACTGCAGTAAAAGCAGACAGGATATTCTGACTGCATTCTTTGGCATTTTGAGAGGAAAACTGGAGCTTAGACCAGTTTCCCTTAGCCAGAATGACAAAGCACTTCTATTACAACACTGAAATAAGGTCTTCCTTTCACTATCAGAATGGTATTTACAGTCCTTATTTCACTTGGACAGAAGACATTCCTCAGAAGGTCACTATGAAGTCAAGGTCATAGGAATTTTGAAATCACTTAAGACATATTAAAGGCTTTTAAGACCGAATATCCACCCTCCAAAAAGGTGGCAGTTGAGGAGCAGAAGCATGTTCTCTTTTCTTTTAGGGGCATGCCCCCCCCCCCCTTTTTTTTAAAGTATGGAAGAGAGGAAAGGAAAACCAGCATGCCGTTCGTCTGAACTAATCCCCCATTTCCTCTGAGGATTTTTTTTTTTTTTTTATCCAAACCAGGCACAAAATTTGCCATAAAATGGAAGTAGGCACCACTTGCAGAAAACTAGGGATAAGGCACTCCAAACATGTCTCTGCAAAGTGATAAAGTAATAGGCCATATTTGTATATCAGAGTGTTTTCACATATTTCTAGCACTGAAAAATTAGGTTATTTAAATAAGGTTTGGATTTGGGCAAAATTTTTACTTGTGTAAACTATTCTCAGCCTACTAAGACATTCCAGTTTGAACTGAGAGATCCTGCTCCAAGCAAAAGGCAAATAATAAAGAGCAAGCTGTGCAAATAAGAATTTCTTGGAGGCAAAAAAACTAACAACAGACAGGTGTAAATGTAAGAAGAGTACTTTGCTTCAAGAGAAAGTTTTTGTGTTTTGATGTTACGTTCAGGCAGGTACATGCATTTTCTGGGGTGAGGACGGAAGACTCAACATAAGCAGTTGGAGATTCAAATGCCTTGGGATATTTGGGGTTGTATAGTAACAACAGACAAAGGATCCTTCAAACTTTCCATATGTTCCGTAGCTTAGCATGTCAACATTGCTGTGGAAGGAGCAATTACTGAATTAATTTTCCATTGTTCAAGTTGAGTCAGCTTAAATAATTAACCTAGCATCATATAATTACGGAAAGTAGGTCTGAAAGGATCTTCACAAATCATCTAGTCTATTCTCAAGCCCCATAGCAGGGCCAACTAAGTCTAAACCACTCCCACACACATTTGTCAACCCCCCCCCCTCTTTTTTTTTTTTTTTTAATAAGTAACAGGCAGTTTACTCCAATGCTTAGATATCTTTATGTGCAAAGCCTTTTTAGAAGTCTAACCAAGATGCAAGGCCCTGATACCACATCTTATTCCTCATAGACATGAAATTCATACCTTCCCCTTTGAAAAGGGTTTTTACGCATTTAGTCGTCAGCGTACCTGTCCCGGTTTCGGCTGGGATAGAGTTAATTTTCTTCCTAGCAGCTGGTACAGTGCTGTGTTTTGGATTTGCGATGAGAATAATGCTGATAACACACCGATGTTTAGCTGTTGCAGAGCAGTGCTCACACAGAGCCAAGGCCTTTCCAGCTTCTCACCCCGCCCTGCCAGCGAGGGGGCTGGGGGTGCACCAGGAGCTGGGAGGGGACACAGCCAGGACAGCCGACCCAAACTGGCCACAGGGATGTCCCATATCACATGGCATCATGTGGAACAACAAATCTGGGGGGAGCTGGCCACGGAAGGGGAAACTGCTGCCTGGGCATCAGTCAGCAGGTGGTGAGCAATTGCATTTATATATATTATATATAAATAATATTTTTCTCCCCCATCCCACTGTGGGTGGGGGGTGAGTGAGCAAATGGCTGTGTGGTGCTGAGCTGCCTGCCGGGTTAAACCACAACAAGCCCTCCTCTCTCAAACCTCTCTTGACTATGTGACTGTAGGTGCTTCCATCTTTCATCACAACTCACCTTCGCCAGACCTTGCATCGTTGTTGCTGCTGTCTCATCAGCCGGTTCATGCTTTTTTTTTTTTTTTTTGAAGGGTTTTGCCCC